>SNQJ01S0176160.1:20008-37900 GCA_010110895.2 Picea sitchensis | reverse complement strand
TTGTTATTTTTTTTTAGGGTTAAATTTTAATATTTTATGTTTTAAATAATATTTTGAATTAAATTTAATAATTTAAATAATAGTTTGAATTAAATTTATAATTTATAATTTATTTTTGCACTTAAATTATATTAAAATTATTATGTTTTAAAACATAATAATGTTAAAACATAATAATGTTAAAACATAATAATAATAATGTATTATTAGTTAAATGTTAATAATGTTAATCATGTTTTAAAAACATTAGTTAATTAATAATGTTTCAAAATTTATTTATAATTAAAATTATGTTTAATTATATTTAAATTTATGATTCATGTTTAAATTTAAAACTAGTTAAAGCGACTAATTAACTTGTTTTAAGTGAAAAGTTTAAAGACTTAGAACAATATAAGCGGGAGGGGGACTTCATGCGTACTAGGAAGGTAAGTTAGAGAAATTGGCGAGTATGGTGCAATGCTAGCGTAACTACCAGGCGAGGGAGTCAGTAGTTTTCTTTGGCGAAGACATCAAGCTTAGAGGCTTTCGACCCTGACCTAGTCACTTCCCCTAAAGAGAGTAACGTCTATTTACAAAAAAGTAAAAAAAACACTTACGCCTAACCTTGTTTTCAAGTATAAATTGCGCAAATGTGAATTGCCCTAGACGCTCCCTGACAAACTTTTGGTGGATGCAGATTCAATCATATAGGATGGTTAGGACTAGAGGAAATCAAGGAAGAGGGGTATCATCGCAGGGACCGCCAACGTCGCCACCACCATCACTTGAATTAGCTCTCATACTGCGCTCTTTGGAAGCCATAAATGAGACTTTAAAGGGGTGTCAGGCAACATGGATCAAAGTGGAACCCCCATCATCTTGAGTGGGTAATCCTGAAGCGTTGAGGGATTCAAGGGGAGGGCCTCCACCTGAAGACATCACTAGAGAAATGCAGAATATCAAACTTCCAGAGTTTTCTAGGGGTCGTGCTAGTGAACGTGCAGAAGCATGGTTGGAAGGCATGACAAGGTGTTTCTTCTTAAGAGACTGTGCGTCCACATCAAAGGTGAAGATAACAATTTTTCAGTTGAGAGACAATGCCCTGAACTGGTGGGGCAACCTGGAGAGGAAACTGCACCTTACCCCGGACACCGTCTCTTGGGAGCTTTTTGAGGAGAGGTTTTGAAGGAAATATATACCAACTTACTATGAGGAACAATAGGTGGGAGCGTTTCATGCTCTAGTACATGGAAACAAGACCGCATAAGAATATGATATCAGGTTTATGGAGTTGGTCAAATATGTTTCATACATGGATAATGATCAACGATAGGCATAACGATTTGTCTATGGGTTAAACCCTAAGATAAGGGCCATGGTGTGGATGTGGAAACCATCTTCGGTAGTGGAAGCAGTAGAAAATACACGTTATGCTGAGGAACACATGAAATTAAATGGAGGTATGAGGTTGACCTTTCTGCATCATCTTAGATTCGTGGGGAAGGCCCCTAGGACCTTTTCCAAGGGAGGGAGCTCTATACCACCTCTGTATGGTAATAGAGTCGCACCAAGGAAAGTCACCACAGGTATTTCAATGGCAACGAGTGAAACATTCCATTCATAACCAATGATGTAGGCAGGTCCATGACCATCTCAGGGAGAAACTAGTAGGGGCAGAGGTTCCAGGGGAAGGAACTCATTTCAAAGACCATCACAGAGAAGTGCGTAGGTTCCATCTCATGTTACATGTTGGGGGTGTGGAGGACCCCATTGTTAGGTGATTTATATGTCTAAAAAAGACACTAAACTACGCTCAATTAAATTATCAACCCGGGGTAAGTAAACTTAGAGTTGTAGAAAAATATATGCCAAAGGTAAAAAGGTTGGTAGGAGTGTAATGCCAAAGGTAAAAAGGTTGGTAGGAGTGTATACTAACTAAGGAAAGCAACCATCTAGGGCTAATCTACTCAAGAAAAACCTATCTAATGAACAAAACCCCTACTAATAAAATTGAAACTAGGGTAACCTAAGTACTTTTGGGCCAAGGACTCATGGATAGTTCCTAAGAAAGCAAGTAAAAACTCTATTCAAAGCAAACTAGTTCATGACAGTAAGCAAAGGTAAACTACTAAGCATAATTAAGAAAAATGACAAAATCAAACTGCCTTTAACTTGCCAACCTACATTCAATGAGAAACTACCCTATGAAAGAAAATAAATAAAACAAGTAAGCAAAAACACCTATCTAACCTATTAAAGAAAATGGATAAGCAAGTAAAACACCTAACTAACTTATTAAAGAAAAATAGACAAGCAAGCAAAAAGCATAAAGCAAAAGACAATTAAGAAAGAATTCTCATCGAACAACTACCTAGCCTAAGAGACAAGTGAACTAAATGCCTAATGCAAAACTATTTCTCTTGTGTGAAAGGAATTTTAAATGCTCAATGAAATGCGTGAAAGGAAATCTATTTCATTGAAAGCAAGAAAGACTATCAACTAAACTTATGAAAACAAGAAACTATCTTTCTAACTTATGAAGGCAAGAAACTAACTTTAACCTACAAAAAACTAAAATGTAATGCTGGTGGTTGTGAATGCCTTCATGGTGCATTTTCTCGGATGATATCTTGTTGACACTTAACCACAAAGGACAGCTCTAATGGTATAAGCTCAATACTAATTTCAATGGAAAAAAATGAAAGGTGAAGTAAACAATCCAATGAAAAACTTAGCCATGATAAAAGTAATGTTAAATACCTTGCATATTTATGTATAAACCATCAACATCATAATGAGATCATCATTATCTAACTATGAATTTAATTTTCACTTTAATCTATGAAAGGAAATTATGTAAAGGAAAAGTATGCTACGTCTATTCTAATCATTCAAGCTATGATAAAGAAAAAGACCTAAAACATAAATTAAAACATGACATTAAAAGTGAATTGATAATTACATTTAACCAATAAATAAGCAAGTGAAATCTATCTAAAACAGAAGTAAGCAAGCTATGATTACAAAACTGGAAGTAAATCTATCCATCCATCAATCTTTTTCATAAGAAACTCAGATTAAAACTATTCTATGTTCTAATTAAAAATCTGTTCTAAACTTGACTGTAAAAATATAAAAGAAAGCACAATTTAACATCTAACTGCATGCGGGGTTAGTATAGTGAGAGAGAGACTTTTTAATTGCACACGGAATTAGTAAAGAGACTTAGAGTTAGTATGGATACTTGCAAGCCTTTTATAATCTACAAAATTAACACATACTAACACATATTATCATCTAACCGGCAAAAGAGAAGTAAAACAGTAAGCTACAACAAACTAATTAGCACAATAAAAATATACATGTACATAAAATAAAAAGAGAGCAATTTAAATTAGGAAATGAAAAATAAACATGAAGACAGTTACCATATTGTTGGTGTCTCCCCCAGCAAGTCGTGGTCACTCTCTAAAAGCACACCATACCTCAGCAGGCCAAATTCACCATAAAAATCCAAAAACACAGTTTTGGCACTATTTTGGCAATGTAAAACTAGAAACAAAGAAAAATTGTTTTTCTGGAAATTCTGATGCTTATGCTACTTGGTTAACAATCTAATGAGCACCCTATTGGTATTTATAAGCTTACAACCCAGGTGGTCGACCACAGGAGGGTCGAACCACCTCTAAATTCGATAAATTACATTAAATGCATCCATAACTAACAAAATGGAGGAACCCAATGAGCGCCCTCTTTGGACAACTAAAATTGAGTTGTCTTGAGCTTAGTATCTAGAGGGGGCGATGACAAACAAAACCCATGTGCTTGATTTGTCCACCACTGGACGCCAATACCATAACCGCCAACTTGCCTTGCATTTTTGTGCAATACAGGGTACCGGAATGAGTGCCAGATCAAGTACCGGAACAAGTGATGGATCAAGTGTCAGATCAAGAAACATGGTGCGTTTTGCCCTGTTATAGCAAAAAAACATGAATTAACTCTTGGAAACCATAAAACATGGTAAATTAATCTTGATTGAATCACAAAACATGAATTAAACGTACCTCATGCTGATTGTATCATTTTACCATAAAATTCTTCAAAAAGCTCCTTTGAAAGATAAAAATGCATATATACATATGGCAAAAAGTGTATAATAACGTCATGACGATGATCATATCTCGGTCCCAACATACCCCCACACTGACAATTTTGCAGGTCCCACTACAAAAAAGAAGAAGTCATCCCTTGGAACTAGGCTTGCGGAGGAGGGCCGGCTTTAGAAGCCTCTCCTTCTTGCTATGTAGGCTTAGCCTTGTGCCTCTTATGTTTCTTTAATTTTTCTCTTAAGCTGTGGTTAGATTGGGTCATCCCATCAACCAATCATTGAAGGGAGTTAACTTTTGCTTGAAGGATTACATTACCATGATGAAGGTGTGAATCTATTGTCTTCCTCTCCTCCAATTGTTGGAGAAGCTGATGGTTTTCCCTTTGTAGCTCCTCTATAGTTGGGGAAAAATCAGTGATCTCCTTGGAAGGCTTAGGTCCTTTGAGAGATGTGGTCAATTTATCAATTTTAGGATCAAGAGTGGGCATGGGTGAAGTAGGTGTGATGGGAGATCGGAAAGGTGAGGTAGGTTTTGATTTTGTTTTCCTTAGTGGCTCTAATCCATCCACAGAGAATTCTCTAGGTTTCTTATGAGGGCTCTCAAGGTCGGAGGATACTTGGATAGGATCTGAAGTAGGTGGAGGCTTGGCATAAGGCTTGGTTCTTATGTTCTGGGTACTCTTCCAAAAAGGACCCTTACCAAATCGGTTGGCTCCTCTCTTGTTTGTGGGAATGATGGGAAAGTCTTGCTGCATTACTTCTTGGGGCTTCTTAGGTGTAGGATCAAGAGAAAATGAAGGCATTGGGGGGTCAACAATAGGCTTCTTTTGGTCTTTGTTCTTGGTCTTCTTCCTCGATGAAGAAGTAGGAATATCAACAAGATTTTGGTATTGTTCCGACAAAGAGGGAGTTTGGAGTTTTTGGAGAGTGAGGTTTGGATGGAGAGATAGTTTTTAGGCTAAGTGGATTTTTTCTGGTCTTAACTGTCAAGTGAGGATTTGTAAACTAGTAGATAAAGGCATCCCAAATTTTCCCCTTCTTCTCTAGTTTGGTAAGAAAGAGGAGTTTGATAAAATCATGGTGGAAGAGACTATTGTGGGGGTTGGTCACATTTTTCCTCACTTGAGAGGACATTTTCTCCAAGATTTTGAGAAAATAAAAGGGAAAGTTCAAAGGTTTATTGAACAAAAAATGAGCCAACAATCTAAAGTGACAAGATTTGAAGGTGGAGTATCTACCTTCACATGTAATTAACCTTGTGATAATGTAAGGAGATTGACCAATTGTGGCTTTATCCACTCCTTATCATACCCTTTCTCTCCTGAAATGCTCTCAAATTCGGGCTTAAACACCCTGTTGTAACTTGAGCGTGACAATTGATGATTCTTGAACCGCCTATCTCCCATTCTTGGAAGTTTTGTTGCAACAAAAATTGACTCTTCTGTAACTACAAAATTGAGAGACCCTACATGTTCTATCCTACCATCAAAACCAATTGCAAATTGCATAGAAAGACTGTCATCATGGCCTTGCAAAATTGACAGAAATGGACCCCAGCTAGCATGCAAGAACACTTCCCTACACTGTGCAAATTCTGGAATGGAAAACAAGTCTGCATAGGAGGAGGGTTCGTATCGCTTGGGCATTGTGATAGGGTTTGAATTCACCAAGAAAGGGAGAAATCGAGTCACACAGAGACACAAATTAGGCACGGTCTGAGTGCAATCGTAATAGAGGGAAAATTTTACCAAGCAAGGGTGAAAACAAGCCAAGAAATGACACAGGTTTAACACAGTCTGAGTGTGATTAGAACAAAGGGTGAATTAGGTAGAGGTTGGGCACTATTCCTTAACGTAGGGCAGAGAAAATGGCAAGGGAAAATGAAACAATAGAGTGCCCAACCTGATTTTGGATGCTCTTATGGTGGAGGACGTTGCCCACATGTGCACGCAAGCTGCCATGTGTGGGAGATTCGAATTTGATGGCAAGCTTGAGAGAAATGGAGTGGTGTGTGCTTAGATCAATGTCCAAGTCTTTTGACTTGGACATTTGATCATAACCATATGAAGCATCTTTTAATCAATGCTTGTAACAAATTTAATTAAATGTAATTGAATTCTAGTTCCCTGGAATCTAGGACAGTTACTGGTATGCAATGCAATGACACTTCAAATGGCACTTTAAATGACATTGCATCCGACACTTCATCCGATACCCCTGTGTTAAGTGCATTTTCTCCTCTTTTAATGGGCAACCTGCAATTTTGAAGTATTTTTGACAACCATAGTGGTTAATGAGCAGAAGTAGAGTGCTCCATGCTTACTCATTCTTTCTGTATATGACATATAGTGTCAAAACCTATAATGAACGGGTTATAGAATGCATAAAACATGTATTGTCAAACCTACAGTATGCAGCTTGTAATGGAAGATAACCAATAAAGAGTGGTTTGTTAAGCATGAGTTCAGTAATGTATAGCACACAATAGTTAAGCATTTAAAAATAACATGACTATCAATGTAATAACTTGTATCATGGTAATAATACAAAAAATCTTACAAAGACTTCTTTCTCTAGGCAATGATCATTTGTCAGCTCATGAAACCCTCCCCCACACCTAAGTATTATGACAACTCACAATCAAAAGTATAGGAAACTAGTCAGTATCCCCCAATAGACGAAGGTTTACAGTATGTCAAGTGTAAAGATGAAATTTCACAGATTGGTCCGATGAGACAGTTAGGAGATGGCCCCACCTATAGGATAAAAGATCCTATATATAGATAAGAAGAGGTAGGCAAGAGAGTTTCAAGATAGTATTAGAGTCATTCCTTGATGGAAAGTTTATGAGATTCATTAACCTTAGCTAAACCACACATACTTCATGTCAGCTTTGTCCACAAGTAATGTCGTACATCAAGACAAGTTTAGATTTATTATTTACTTTTGTAATATCATCATCCTCGCTAGGTAGAATACCCCACTGCCAGCAAGCCTGTTCAGTACTCCGACAGGTTTACCTAGTCATACCACAGGCCGATACCCGCTGCCAACAGACTTGTTCAGTATCCCGATGGGTTAGCCTCTTAAACCCTCAGAGACTAGCCCTCCATCCTTTAAGATTTTATTATAATATTGCTTATGCAAGAAGATGGGGGAACAACTCTGAAACAACTTTTTTTTTCACTTGGAATGGTATTTATGTTAGAGGATGACTTTCCATTATATTGTTTAGTGGTTGTCTCGATGTAAGGGGTACTTAAGCGGACGTGGCCTATCTAAATATATGATATAATCAAGCTATTTAGTGTGTAGTGGATGGTACCATTGAGAAAGAACATAAAGATATCTCCAGGCTCAACTCACTTTATTATTTTGTAATTATTATGATGTTTCCATGACTAACTACTAATGATACCTCCTTGTTACTCTTTGATAAAGACACTTGACTTACTTACTCAGGTTTCTTGGAAAAACTGTACGAGAGACATCTAGGCTTGATAATTATGGTATCACTTCCTTATACAATGGTGAAGAGTTTCAAGGACAACTACTTTAGAATGCCTTAAAAATGCTAAATTTTCAAAAACATGGCTAATTACAGTAAGTCACTATTCATTTGATGCTTTAGCAGACACAAGATTCAAGTATAACAATGTTTTGATGAAAGATCCTTGAAACAGTGTACTCTCGGTGAACTAATTACTTACATAAATATCTAGAATTGCCTTATTAACAAAATACATAAACTATTTACATATATATAGTAGGAAACTTAGAAAATATTTCAAGAACAAGGGGGGACTTCCCCATCTACTAAGGCCAATGCCTTGTCAGCTGTCATGACCTGTAGAAAATCTTCTCTAGAAATGGGCTTATGATAAAACTTAAGTCAGTGTCCATTTACCACAAAGGAGACTTGTCCATCATCAATTGTTTTAATTTTTACAGCTCCATTGTCATATATAGTGTCTACCTCGTAAGGGCCCAACCAACGGGTGGTAAGTTTGCCTTTGAAAAATTTGAACTGGGAATCAAACACTAGGGCCCAATCACTAGGATGGAAGTGTTTCTTTTTAATAAACTTGTCATGCCACTTGCTCCTCTGGTTTTGGACCAATATTGTCCGTTGGATGGAATCTTGCTTGATTTCATCCAATTCATTCAATTGTAGGGCTTGTTGCTTCTGAGCCTCATCCAGGTTCAATCCTAATTCTGTGGCAATACAAAAGGTCCTTACTTGGAATTCTATTGGTAAAAGTACTTGTTTCTCGTACACTAGCTCATAAGGGGTATGCCTAGTGGTATTTCTCCAGGTAGTTCGGTATGCCCACAAAGCCTCTGGGAGCCTATCAGCCCAATCTCGGTGATGTAACTGAATAGTCTTGGTCAAGATGGCTTCTAGAACTTTGTTTGTGGATTCTACCTGACCATTGGCTTGCGGGTGGTATGGAGAATATTTACAATGTTTAATCCCATATTTCTCTGTTAGCGCTTTCATTAGCTTGGAAGTGAATTGATTGCCTTGGTCAGTAACAATTTCACGAGGGACACCAAAGTGGGTAAATATGTCTTCATAGATGAATTCGACAACAGACTTCTCTGTGGCCCTAAATAGGGCTTTTTCCTCTACCCATTTGGTGACATATTCCATACAAACCAAAATGTAGTTCTTCCTACGGGACATGGGTGAAATTGGTCCTACAAAGTCAAGGGCCCATTTTTCGAAGGGTTCTATCATAACTTGGGCCTGCAAAGGCATTTCATCAGATGATGTAGGTCTACCTATCCTTGGCAACGACGCCAAAATGTTAGGTGATTTATATGTACTAAAAAAGACACTAAACTACCCTCAATTAAATTGTCAACCCTGGGTAAGTAAACTTAGAGTTGTAGAAAAATATATGCCAAAGGTACAAAGGTTGGTAGGAGTGTAGACTAACTAAGGAAAGAAGCTATCTAGGGCTAATCTACTCAAGAAAACCTATCTAATGAACAAACCCTACTAAGCAAATTGAAACTAGGTAACCTAAGTACTTTTGTGCCAAGGACTGATGGATAGTTCCTAAGAAAGCAAGTAAAAACCCTATTCAAAGCAAACTAGTTCATGACAGTAAGCAAAGGTAAACTACTAAGCATACTAAACAAATGACAAAAGAAAACTACCTTTAACTTGCCAACCTACATTCAATGAGAAACTACCCTATGAAAGCAAATAAATAAGCAAGTAAGCAAACGAACCTATCTAACCTATTACATTAAATAGACAAGAAAACAAAAGCACCTAACTAACCTATTAAAGAAAATAGACAAGCAAGCAAAAGCATAAAGCAAAAGACAAGTAAGAAAATACTTCTCATTGAACAACTACCTAGACTAAGAGGCAAGTGAACTAAATGCCTAATGAAAAACTATTTCTCTTGCGTGAAAGGAATTTTAAATGCTCAATGCAATGCATGAAAGGAAATCTATTCTATTGAAATCAAGAAAGACTATCAACTAAACTTATGAAAACAAGAAACTATCTTTTCTAACTTATGAAAGAAAGAAACTAACTTTAACCTATCAAACACTCAAATGTAATGCTGGTGGTTGCGTGAATGCCTTTGGTGGTGACATATGATATCTCGATGACACTTAACCACAAAGGACAGTTCTAATGGTATAAGCTTAATACCAATTTCAATGGAAAAATGAAAGGTGTGAAGTAAATATTCCAATGAAAACTTAGCCATGATAAAAGTAAGGTTAAATACCATACATATTCATGTATAAACCATCAACATCATAATGAGATCACCATTATCTAACTAAGGAATTTAATTGCATTTTAATCTATGAAAGGAAATTGCGTGAAAGGAAACTATACTATGTCTATTTTAATCATTCAAGCTATGATAAAGAAAATGACTGAAAACAGAAATTAAAAACATGACATTAAAAAGTGAATTGACAATTACATTTAACCAATAACTAAGCAAGTGAAATCTATCTAAAACAGAAGTAAGCAAGCTATGATTCAAAAATTGGAAGTAAATCTATCCATCCATCAATCTTTAAACTCAGATTAAAACTATGCTCTGTTCTAATTAAAAATATGTTCTAAACTTGACTGTAAAAATATAAAAGAAAGCACAATTTAACATCTAACTGCATGCAGGGTTAGTATAGTGAGAGAGAGACTTTTTAATTGCACAAAGAATTAGTAAAGAGACTTAGATTTAGTATGGAGACTTGCAAGCCTTTTATAATCTACAAAATTAACACATACTAACACATATCATCATCTAAACTGCAAAAGAGAAGTAAAACAGTGAGTTACAACAAACTAATTAGCACAATAAAAATATACATGTACAGAAAATAAAAAGAGAGCAATTTAAATTAGGAAATAAAAAATAAACATGAAGACAGTTACCAGACTGCTGGTTCCCCCCCCAACAGGTCGTGGTCACTCTCTAAAAGCACACCATGACCTCAGCAGGCCAAATTCACCATAAAAATCCAAAAACGCAGTTTTGGCACTATTCTGGCAATGTAAAACTAGAAACAGAGAAAAATCATTTTTCTGGAAATTTTGATGCTTATGCTACTTGGTTAACAATTTAATGAGCATCCTACTGGTATTTATAAGCTTACAAACTAGGTGATCGACCACAGGAGGGTCGAACCACCTCTAAATTCGACAAATTACATTAAATGCATCCATAACTAACAAAACAGAGGAACCCAATGAGTGCCCTCTTTGGACAACTGAAATTGAATTGTCTTGAGCTTAGTAGCTGGAGGGGGCGATGATAAACAAAACCCATGTGCTCGATTTTTCCACCACTGACCGCAAATACCTTAACCGCTAACTTGCCTTATGTTTTTGTGCAATACTGGGTGCCGAAACGAGTGCCGGATCAAGTACCGGAACAAGTGCTGGATCAAGTGCCAGAACAAGTGCCAGATCAAGTTCCAGAACAAGTGCCGGATCAAGAAACATGGTGCATTTTTCCCTGTAGCAGTAGAAAAAAATGAATTAACTCTTAGAAACCATAAAATATGATAAATTAAACTTGATTGAATCACAAAACATGAATTATACGTACCTCATGTCGATTGTATCATTTTACCATAAAATTATTCAAAAAGATCCTTTGAAAGATAAAAAAATGCATATATAGATATGGAAAAAAGTGTATAATAACGTCATGAAGATGAACATATCTCGGGCCCAACACCCACTACCAATGTGACTGCCCAGAGTTGCAAGAGGGGTTTGTGCATAGAGAAGGAAAGGCACCGATGGGAAGAGCAAGGGGCAACCATCCGATTTATGCAGCAGTTAATAATCGCCAGGCAGAACATCAATCCATAGTGGTGGAGTCGTCAGGTACGCTCAATCATATCAATGTTAAAAATTTATTTGATTTTGGTGCTACAGATAGTTTCATTTCACCATATGCATTAGAAAAGAGTGGGTTGGCAGCCTACAAGCACGATGAATTTAAACAAGTCGAGATGGATTCGAGGGAAAAACAAGTGGTAGGACCCAGCATTAATAATTGTGTAGTAGACCTGGGAGTGTTTACTACTAGGTTGAAGGTATACGTCACCGCTCTCGGGACGTATGACCTAATCATTGGAATGGACTGGCTAGAAGCTCATCGAGCTATGGTAGTCTGTTTCACAAAAAGGGTTCTTTGTTTTGACGATGAAGGAAGGCCAATAGAGATCCACAGTGTACGAAGAAAGGTGTCTCTATGCTTTATTTCAACTATGAAGGTTAAACGGTGCATGAGGCAAGGGTGTCGACTTTATGTAGTGGAAGTAGTGAGTGAAAGGAAATGACCCTCCTTGGATCAATACCCAGTATTGTCAGAGTTTAAAGATGTTTTTCCAAATGAGTTACCAAGGTTACCTCATGAGAGGGAGCTTGATTTTACTATTGAGCTAAAACCTGGTATAGAACCAATTTCCAAGACTCCGTATAGGATGACAGCGCTAGAACTTTGTGAGTTGCAGACGCAGTTGAAAGAGCTACTCGACTTAGGACTAATAAGGCCCAGTGTCTCACCTTGGGGTGCACCAATAATGTTTGTGAAGTAGAAGGATGGTTCCTTACGACTGTGCATAGATTATAGTGACTTGAACCGTGCTACAGTGAAAAATAGGTACCCAATGCCACAAATAGATGATCTCTTCGATCAAATGAAAGGATCAACAATATTCTCAAAGATTGATATGCGATCAGGGTATCACCATTTAAGGATTGGAAGGCGATATTCCTAAAACTGCCTTTCGAACTCGGTTTGGGCATTATGAGTTCGTTGTAGTACCTTTCGGATTGACCAATGCACTAGCAGTATTCATGAGCCTCATGAATGGTGTATTTTGGAAGTACTTAGACTGCTTTGTACAAGTGTTTTTAGATTATATCCTCATCTATTCCAAGAATGAAATAGAGCATGAGGAAAACTTGTGAGTGGTGTTGTCCTGCCTTAGAGAAAACAAATTGTATGGGAAGTTGTCGAAGTGTTCCTTATTCCAGAAAGAAATCCACTATTTAGGTCATATCATTTCCAGTGAAGGAATCTCTGTGGACCCAGAAAAGGTAAAGGCCATTATGGAGTGGCCAGTGCCGAAAAATGCTCATGAGGTAAGAAGATTCATGGGGCTAGCAGGTTATTATGGGATATTTGTGGAAGGGTTCTCTAAAATAGCGAAACCCATCACCACTTTGTAGTGCAAGGGGGTCAGGTATGAATGGATAGACGAATGTGATAGTGCATTCATCGATCTTAAAAGGTTACTAACTAGTGTGCCAATTCTACGAGTGCCGGATATGTAAAGGACTTCACAATCTACACAGATGCCTCGAAGCAAGGGTTGGGGGCTGTGCTAATGCAGGATGGAGGAGTGATAGCTTATGCATCAAGGAAGTTGAAGAAACATGAGGAGCTTTATGCTACTCATGATTTAGAGTTGGCAGTTGTAATGCTAACCCTGAAAATTTGGAGGCACTATCTAGTAGGGCGAAACTTTGAGCTCAAAATGGACCATCAAAGTTTAAAACATCTCTTCACTCAAATGGATCTGAATGCCAGGAAAAGGCGATGGAGTGAGTTCATGAGTGAGTATGATTTTGGTATTTCATATATCAAGGGAAAAGAGAATGTGGTCGTGGATTGAGTAGGAGGCCACGTGTCTTCTTCTTGGTACCCTTAAAAGTCAATATGAGGGAACGTGTGTTGACGCAACTCCTTGGGGATAGTTGGTATTTAAAGGTTACCTCAAACCTCCAAAGTGGGAGGCAATTAGATCCAAAGTATGAAAGATATAGTCTGGAAGCTGACGGACTATTAAGATATCGAGGAAGGATGTACATCCCTGAAAGTGGGGATATTCGAAGCATCCTACTAAAGGAAGCCCATAGAGCACTCTATTGTGTGCATCCAGGTGTGAAGAATATGTATGCAGACATGAGGAAGCTCTTCTTCTGGGTAGGCATGAAGCACGATGTAATCCATTTTTTCGCCAAGTGCCTAGAGTGTCAACAAGTGAAAGTTGACCACCATCACCCGACATGTCTCCTACAACCACATGATGTTCCTATGTCCAAGTGGGAAGTCATTTCCATGGATTTTGTTGTGGGGTTGCTGCTCACATCTCATCGACATAATGCCATTCTTGTAATAGTTGATAAGTTAACCAAGAGTGCTCATTTTATTCTGGTTAGAGAAACTTACGATGGTACTGATGTGGCACGTGTGTTTGTAAGCGAGGTCATCCATTTACACGGGATACCTAAGAAGATCATTTCAGATAGGGACTCCAGATTCACTTCTAGGTTTTGGACAAGTTTGCAGTCAACATTGGGGACTCAGTTGAACTTGAGCAAAACTTATCATCCTGAAACAGATGGGAGAACTGAGAGAGTAAATCAAGTCATGGAAGACATGCTTGGAATGTATGTCATGGATAATCAAACCCATTGGGAGAAGTACCTACCTTTGGTGGAGTTCGCCTACAATAACCGTTTTCATAGCTCCATAGGAATGCCACCCTACGAAGCTCTGTATGGAAGGCCATGCAGAACATCATTGAGTTGGGAGAGGTTAGAAGACCAAGTAACAGTTGGGCCAGAATTGATTCAAGAGATGGAGGAACAGGTGATTCGGATTAGGAAGAGACTAAAGGAAGCACGTGATAGACAAAAAAGTTATGCGGATGCACACATGACTGATCGAAGTTATAAAGTGGGAGATCAGGTTTTCATTCATATCAGGGCTAAATAAGAGTACCATTCGGTTCGGAAAGGGGAAAAGTTGTCACCTCAATTTATAGGACCGTTCAAAATCCAAGAGAAAATTGGACCCGTTGTCTATCGTCTCGTACTTCCACCCCACTTGCATAAAAATCATAATGTTTTTCATGTATCTGTTCTACGTCATTATGTTTCCGATGAATCACATAAACTAAATTGGAAGGAATTGCAGGTATCGGACGCGGGAACCCTCACTGTAGAACCGTTACGCATATTGGACCATAGAGTTCGACAACTTAGGAACCATCTGGTAGACCAAGTTAAGGTCCAGTGGGACAAGTATAGTCCAAGATATTCTACTTGGGAGGATGCCGAGACATTACGACAGGATTATCCACTTTTTTAACCACCTCGAGAATCTGTTTCTCAAAGGTTTGGAGTATGTAACTCCACCTTTTGACTTAGACAACTAGGATTACCTGAGGCCTAAACACCTTTATTTTCTATTCACAGTGAAACTATTAAATGATACACTTGGACTTTTAAGACGTATGAACCTTTATGAATGTTTAAATGTGTTTGAATAATGATGGATATGATGCGATATATTGTGTGAATGAGAATCCTATGAAGGTTTAAATGCTATTTGAATGATGTTGGATATGATGCAATCTATTATGTAAATGACAATTCTATGAATGGGTAATGTTAATTGAATTATGGGGATATTATGAGATCTATTTCTAACTTGAAAACTTGATGTTAAAATTGTTGGTACGTGGATACCGAATTGAAATTATGGTTGTATGCAATTACATGAAGATGATGCATATATATGTACGAGTTTGTGTCACAGACTAATCTATAGGTTATTGGGCTATGAAATAGCCAAGGGATAATGGTGATGAAAGTGGATGTCATGACCACCGACCAAGAAACAATATGGTATGAATCTTTGTATGTGAAATTATATTGTTTTAGATACATTGCTATGATATGTGAACCAATGCAAGATTTCAAGAGGTGAAACTGCCCAAAACCGAATAAACAATGAAAAAAATCCCAGCAACATGGTGCCACTGTATATTCCATTGTCGGGTGTGGACCCTAGTCCTGTTAGGAGGGGTGGAGGCATTTCCCACCATGTATCCTCTGAAACTTGGAGTCATGGGAGGACGGTGTTAGCTCATGCTCCCCTAGACGTGTGATGATGACTGTTAGTTGCTTGCTGGGGAAGCTTGGTCAAGATAGTGACACTTCCGCTTAGGGGTTTTATTTGGAGTTAGGTCAATATAGTTGACGCTCCAAGATAGTCTAGTAGAGGAAGGATATGAATGGAAGATGGAAGTAAGTTAGGGAGGGAGGATGAGTAGAAATAGTTGAGAGTGTATGGAGATTTTCTTTATGGTGGAATTTATTTTTTTCCCTTCTAAAAAGAAAATGTGTATATATGAATATTCATAATTACTTAACTAACTAAAATTTTCTAAATATCATTGTTGAGCTAGATAATTGTAATTAAAGGATTTCAAAAATATTTGATTAGGTTATTATCTTTTATAATATGAATAGTCTTGTTGATTGGATTGGATGCATACATAAATTACTATAGGGGTGATAGTTATTGTTATTAGTACATGCACGAGACTTGTATGTACTAGCTACATATGCATTTCTTGTACATGTACACTAGTATGTATGAGTTTTCTTGGCTTACTTACTAATACCGTTGTTTATTGGATATGAGTGTGAGAACCATGTGTCGTTTCCCTTGTATCATAAAATACTTTAAACTTCGGAACGAAGTTTCCTGAAGGGTGGGTGTATGTAACAACCCTGAGTAGATAATTAGTTGTCCTAAATTAACAATTGTTTAATGTATAATTAGTTAATTAATTAATTAATTAATTGTCCTGATTTAATAATTGTTTAATGTATAATTAGTTAATTAATTAATTAATTGTCCCGATTTAATACTTGTTTAATGTATAATTAGTTAATTAATTAATTAATTATCCTGATTTAATAATTGTTTAATGTATATTAGTTAATTAATTAATTAATTAACTGATTAAATATTTGGTTAATGAATTTGAGTTTAATAAATTTTAATTTACTAAATGAAAACTTAACGTATCAAATGAGGGAACCATTTAAGAGAAAGGGGATAAGGTGGTTGGCATTGAATGGAGGGATAAGGTGGGTGAGTCTTAATGAAAGGGAGAAGACGATGAAGGGAGAGGGGGATATGAGGGGGAAAAACACTCGAGAGAAGGGGATTATTATTTTTGGAGGGAGCATTATTTTGAGATTGGAATACTGTATTACTGTTTTTTTTTTGGCTGGAGAAGCTTGTGGTAGGATTGTTACAGAGGGGGCACCTATTGCTGGGAGTTTTGGGCTCGGTGGCCAGGAATCCTTACAGAATCCTGGAGCTAGGGAGCCAGAGAGGCTCTGTTCCTAGCTGGCTGGGAGGTTAGACGGTTTTGGGCAGAGCATAAAGCAGAGTTGGCAGCAGTAGCATCAGTTAGAGGTATGTATTTTCATTATTCTGTTGTGTTATGTAATTTATTATGATCTTCTCATAAATTTGAATTATGTTGAATGGTTATGAATGGTTATATGCTGAATAAGGAATTGTAAATATGTCAGGATAACACTTCTCTAATTAAATTTAATGTTTTATATTATGTTTTATAAGGCTTTGTTGGAAGAGACCTTACAGATCTTTTACACTCTTGTAATTATCATATTCTTCAACTGATTCTTCCTCAAAATTTTCTCCATCTTCTAAGCTCTGCACTTTCTTATAGCACTGACAACTGTTGGATTACTGAGAGGGGGGGTGAATTAGTAATAGAGAAATTTAATCCTTTTTAACCATATAATCCAAGTGTTATATCAATGTATCATTATCATCCAATAAATACAGAGTAAATAAGAAATGGACAAATGAACAATCATACACATACACAATACACCAATATTTTACATGGAAACCCAAAGTGGAAGAAAACCACATAATGCTTTTTCTTATATTTCTTAAAGAATTACATTCATTGGAAGCACCAAATTCCTTTGTTTTCTAGCTTCAACTTGAAGGAGGCTCCAACCCCTTTGTTTCTCAGGCTACAACCTGAAGAAATCTCCAACTCCCTTATTCTCTGGCTACAACCCCCTATGTTCTCCGGCTACAACCGGAAGGTGGCTACAGCCACCTGTCCTTGCCCCGTCCAACTGCCCTGAAGTAGAACTAGAATGATGCAACCACTGTCACACTATCACTGTGAGATATACCACTATAAACCTGTACTAATAAACTTGAACCATGCATCAACCATGCATCAACCTGTACCTCAACCTGTAATCAACCTGCACCATAAACAAGTGCATCAACCATGCACCAACCTATACCAAATAACTTGTAATCAACCTGTACCATAAAAAAGTGCATCCAATCATGTACCAAGTATGTACCAATCATGTGTCAACTATTCATCAACTATGACTCATCAATATGTACCAACATCATCAACTATACACCTCA
>SNQJ01S0176160.1:0-19998 GCA_010110895.2 Picea sitchensis | reverse complement strand
TTAAATATTCCTCCTTGACTTTGTCACCTCACTTTATCATTTAAATAATCTTCTTTGATTTTGTCACTTCACTTTATTATTTAAATAATCTTTCTTGAATTTGTCACTTTACTTTATCATTTAAATAATAATTTCTTCTTTGAAATCTCTTTGAATTCTTTGACCTTTGGGGGCTTCAAGCCAACATATGAGGTCCCTCCAACTTCTCAAGGCCATAACTCTCAAACCATGAGGAGTTATGTGACGTTCCACATACCACCAGAAATGGAATGAAATGTAATATCCATATAGAATAGTATTACCTTCAAATATATTAAAAATCATACCATTATACATGAAACAACCTTGGGTCCATTACCCAAACCTTTGTGCTACCAGAATTCGCTACCAGAATTTCTTCAAGGGTTGACATCAATGAAAACCAACCTTAATCAACAATATCCCCCTTTGGCATTGATGGAAACACTCTGATGCAATAATAAAATCATTTCATGCAATACTGAAGTCATATAACTCATTCTCCCCCTGGAACCATGCCTTTGTCCTATGCATCTCTATGACCATTTCTCCCCCTGGAATCATGCCTCTATCCTCTGCATCTAATGAATCTCTCCCCCTTTGTCATCAATGACAAAGGTATATTTCCATCTAGGGTTTCTCCCCCTAACTGAACTATCCTCTTTATGGTGCTTCCTCGTGTACATCTAAGACATATAAGATAAGCATTTAAAAGCATTCATTTTGGAGTAGAAATAACTCTGAGTCTTTGGCGAAGATACTCAAAGGATTCCCGTGGAAGTGGTTTTGTAAAGATGTCTGCCACTTGTTATTTTGTGCCCACATACTGAACTCTGATGTTCTTTTCTACAACCTGTTTCCATAGAAAATGATACTTGATTGGAATGTGCTTCGTCTTGGAGTGCATCATCGGGTTCTTTGAGATACCGATGGAGCTTGTATTATCACAATATATTGGAATGGGCTCATCATACTCAACCTGTATATCTTTCAAACTTTGTTTCATCCAAATAACCTATATACAACATGCTGCTGCTGCAATATACTTTGCCTTGGATGTAGATAAAGATACTGATGATTGTTTCTTGCTTATCCATGATACTAAAAACTCACCCAAGTAGAAAATTGCTCCATTGGTGCTTCGTCGGTCATCAATACAACATGCCCAATCTGCATCTGTGTAAGCAATAAGAGATAGATCCTTTCCTTTTGGATACTGTAATCCAAACTCTTCTGTTCCTTTGAGATATATGAAAATTCTCTTCACTGCTAATACATGTGATTCCTTTGGTGCTACTTGAAATCATGCCACCTTTCCAACTGCCTACACTACATATGGTATGGATGCTGTCACATATAGTAGGCTACTAATCATTGACCTGTATTGCCTCTAATTTGTAGACTTTGAATCATCATCTTTGCTTAATTTGCAATTGGTTTGCATGGGAGTGATAACTGGTTTGCAATATTCCATTCTAAACCTCTTTGGCATTTCTCTGATATACTTGGTTTGAGAAATAAAAATTATTTGGTTGCTTTGACATATCTGAAGTCCTGTAAATAAGGATAGTTCACCAAGTAATGACATTTCAAATTCATTCTGTATATCCTTTGCAAATTTTTGGCTTAACCTATCATCATCACTACCAAAAATAATATCATCAACATAAACTTCAATTAATAAAATATTACCTTGACTTACCTTGATGTAGAGGTTGTTGTCTACACTTCCTTTTCTGAGACCTTCCTGCTGTAGATATTTATCCAGTCTAGAGGACCATGCTCTAGGAGCCTATTTTAGACCATACAAGGCCTTCTTTAATTTACACACATAGTCTGCATTCTTTGACAACTGAAATCCTTCTGGTTGTTCAATGTAAACTTCTTCTTCAAGTTCCCCATTCAGAAAAGATGATTTTACATCCATTTGATACACTTTAATATTTTTGGAGCATACATAAGCTAAAATCATTTAGATTGCTTCCATTTTGGCAACTGGGGAAAATTTCTCTTCAAAGTCAATTCCTTCAACCTGTACAAATCCTTTACATACCAATCTAGATTTGTTCTTTGTAACTTGTCCATCTTTGTTCAATTTATTCCTGTATACCCACTTTGTGTTGATCACATTCTTATCTTTTGGTCTTGGAACCAATTCCCAAGTGTCATTTTTATCTATTTGATCCAATTATTCATCCATGGACTTGTTCCAAAATTCATCCTTGCTGGCCTCTTCAAAATAGGTTGGTTCAATCATATATGTGAGTGCTAGGTGTGTTTGTTCTAGTGGATGGATTATTCTTCTAGTCTCAACTCATGTGTCTTTGTTTATGATAATATGATCTGAAGGATGATTCTTCTGTACTCATCTACTAGGTGTCTTTGGAGGCACTTGCTAAAATTGCTCTTCTGCTTCTGTCATATTCTCTTCATCTTTGTCTTCTACTTCCTTTTCATCTTCTACTTCTTCTTCAAAAAGTTGTTCCATTGATTCATTTTCTTCTTCCTTTGATTCTAGTATGCTTGTTTCATCAATTGTTATGTTGATTCTTTCTACAACTTTTTTCAATCTCAAATTGTAACACTTGTATTCTTTCCTTGTACTTGAGTAACCAAAAAGTAATACTTTGTCCACACGAGAGTCAAAATTTCCCATTTTTCCATCTTCTCTTTTTATGTAGCATTTGCTTCCAAAAACTCTGAAGTGCTTCACATTTGCTGGTCTTCCTTTCCGTAGCTCGTAGGGAGTTTTGTCAATGTTGTTTCTAAGCATTACTCTGTTTTGAATGTTAACTGCTGTATGCACTGCCTGTGCCCAAAAATATATCTATCAATTTGGAATCCATTAGCATTGTTAGAGCCATTTCCTGTACTGTCCTATTCTTTCTTTCAACAACTTCATTATGTTGAGGTGTCCTAGCAACATAGAATTTCCTTTTTATTCCGTGAATGTTGTAGTAGTCCATAAATTCCTTTGAAGTGAAATCTCCTCCATTATCAAATCTCAAGCATTTGATTTTTGAATCCATTTCATTTTCAGCCATTTCCTTGTAGATATTGAAGTTTTCAAAAGCTTCTGACTTATTCTTGAGAAATCAATCTGCAGTCATTCTTGTATAATCATCAACTAATAACATAAAGTATTTATCACCTTTTAAACCCTTTGTTGTAGTTGGTCCAACTAGATCAATATACATAATTTCTAGTGGTCTTGACATTGAGTATTCCTTTGACTTGAACCTAGTCTTTCTTTGCTTTCCTTGTTGACAATGCTTGCATAAAGTGTTGGTTGGTTTCGTGATCCGTGGCTTTTCTCTGACTGCTTCTCTTCCGCTGACTTTAACAAGGTTATCAAAATGTATGTGACCCATTCTTCTGTGCCATAGCCAACTTTCATCTTCCTTTCCTAGAAAACACTTTTCATTTCCATTTTCGCAGCTGTAGCAATCAATTTTCCCGAACCTTATTTTATTATCTCACACTTTTGTGAATCGAAAGTAACTTTATGACCTTGGTCACACATTTGACTCACACTTAGAAGATTATGTTTCATATCTTCTACTAGTAGAACATTTTCTTCCTTGGTATTCTTGTTCCCAATTCTGACTGTTCGTTTTCCAATGATTTTAGATGAATCATTGTTTCTGAAGGAGACTGATCCATCTCTTTCCTTTCGTAATGTAAGAAACATGTATCTATCACCTATCATGTGTTTTGAACAACCACTGTCAACATACCAACCACGTTTATTCTTCTTAGCTTGTAGAGAGAGTGTGCATTCTTCATTTCCATACTGATCCTTCTTTCTTATACATGTCCTTTTCTAGGGTTCCTATCTATGATTATTGTTATTCTATTGTGGTTCTCTAGGGGTAATTGTCATTATGCAATATTTGGCCATGTATCCAAAAATTTTACATTTGTAACATTCCACTTCAGTGCTCAAAGATTCAAACATGTTGTAACTTCTTCTCTGTGTTTCACTAGGCCTTCTTGGATAACCCCTTTGTGTATGAATTTCAAAGTTGCTTGTGTTCCTGTTGTTATCTCTGCAATTCACATCTTTATGTCCAAAATTATTACATGCATAACATAAACCAAAAAATATAGTTTGATACCTAGGAGTTGAATATCTTATGAAAGGAGGTAATATTATAAATTCTTCTTCTTCCTAAGGCCTATCTATCGGTTGTTGATTCCGAAATCTGAATCTTCTCGATGGAGGAGTGTCCCTGTAATATTCCTTGTAGATCTTCCTATCCCCCTTGATTGTTTCTGCATAGCTTTTTGGATATGTTTCTTGCTTTGTTGTTTTGGAGATTGATCCTTTTTCTGTTTGATTGTATCCAATTCTGGACTTGTAATGATGATATTTTTGACTGCTGATAATGTCATCCAAAAATTTTGAGTTGTTATGCATATTTTTCTTTTGAAGATCCTTTCTTAAATTGACAATCTATGCTTCCAAATTTCCAATGATCTTGTCTTTTTCTTCTAGTTGTTCTTTGAGTGCTTCTTCAATTCTTTTATCTTCTTCTATTTGAACCTTCAAATTTGTGATTATTTGTTCTAGTTATTGAGTATCTTCTTTATTGTCTAGTTCTCCTTGTAGTTTCTTGTTTTTCTTCTTTTCTCTTCTGATAACTTCTATGGCACATATTAATTCCTCTTGGTAGTCAACTTCCGCCTCTTCAATTTATTCTTTGACTTATTCATATTCTCATTCGACTTCTTCATATTATTCTTCAGAGTCTTCTTTATTAGAGTCTTCTACTGCCATGAATATAACTCTTTCTGTCTCACTGCCACTGACTTCACCTTCATCTGATGATGAGATGTCTTCTTTGGTGCATAAGTTTTTCTTGAAAAATTTCTTTGTGGTTCTTTTGCCTTTATATGTTTGTTTTCCTTTTGAGTAACCTTCATCATTTCAATTTTTCTTATAAATACATTTGTTAGAAAAATGACCAATACCATCACAATTTAAACAAATTAAAGGAAGCTTACCTCTATACCTACCATCAGTTCCCTTGTTCAGTCTTTTGACAAAGTTGGCCACTTCTTCATCATCTTCCGACATGTCACTGTTGTTGCTATGTTCTTCTTTTTGCCTTCCCTTTTTCTTTGACTTTTTGGATGCTTTAAAGGCTTCTTCTTTTATATCTGTATTTTCCTGTTTAGTTCTCATTTCATATGCTGTGGAGATTCCATGTAATTTGTCCATGCTTATTGAGTTTAGATATGATATTTATTCTAGTGTTGATATCTTAGGGTCAAATCTCATAGGAAGAGATCTTAGTACTTTTTGAACAAGTACAGATTCTTTGATTTCTTCTTCCAATCCTATGATTGCATTTACTGTTTCATCATTAGCTGCAATATTCTCATCTTCCTTCATCTTAAGTTTTTCGAACTGACCTTTGTACCTCTATGCTTGACTTTATGATTATACTTTGTCAATAGCAAATTCAGTGATGTACCCTTCAATAGTGTTGTCAAGCCAGAGATCCACTTCCCTTGACACAACGTTATCAACTTTCTTGACTTTATTAATCAACGTCGATGTCCAAATCACAGGTGGTCTAGATCTGATTTCAAACTGAGTGTTTTCTAGTCTGGCTAACCACTCGTAAAACTCCTGATGAACTCCTGCAAATAAAATCTTGGGCAGATACGTAAAGATGTACCTTCCCAACTAGTATTTTGTACTAATGCTAGGGTTCTTTTTTTGAGCTTTGGAAAAGTCCCTTTCTTGTTCTTCTATCCAATTCTGAATTTTTGTATTTGATGGAAACCACCTTGACATTCCCTCAAGAATATCCTGGTCCCCACAATGGAAACATTTGTTGGCATAGGGGAAGAACCAGGGTTCAACTCTAACAACACACCAAAAAACCCTAAATACTGGCTCTTACGACAACATATGTGAAGAAAATGAAGTATCACCTGCGGTAGCAATAGGGGGGTTGCATGACACATGTGTATACAACCAGAGAAATTGCAAGATGATTCTAAAACAACAATGCAAAACAACTTAGAGATTCTTAACAATATTATGCTTAACTTTGCGAATTAAGTTATATATTCTTATCTTCGACACGAAAAATAAAAGTGAAATAATAGTGTAACATATAAAAAATAACAAAGTATCAACCACATAGAACAACAAAATTTTACGTGGTTCACGCTCTCCCTAGGGATACGTCCACAAAACTGTGATTATTGATAGAATAGATGGAGATATACAGTTCTATTTGCGCACTCAACTGCATATTCTTCTCTCTCTTCCTCTTTACTTCCTATCCCTATGCACCCAGATGTAGAGTCGATCTTCACACCTAGCGGAAGACCTCCAAATACAAGAATAACCTAAAATATAACACTTCTACATCTCAACACCACTCTCGCATCTCATCTCAACTCTTCTAGACCTCTATTTATACATTCCATGACTCTTAGAAAACCATAGACCGAAGACCAGGTGCCAAAGGCCTAGGTCCACATTACCAAAACCCTAGGTCCACATAACCCTCATTTTAAGGACTTCACTGACCTATTCTTCCTTCTCCGCGAGGTGCTCCAAAACACCCATTAGTGTCCTTTTCTCTTGTTGACTTATCCACAATATATCTTATTCGCTGATTTGTCTTCCTTGATCTTCTCTTTCAATGAATTTCTTTCATTTACTTCGTTCCTTCTTTTATACTTCTTTAACCACTTCGACCCTTCCTCGATTTGTGTGCCTTCCACGCACTTCATACTTTGTCTTTTTTCTTCCTTAATAATTTCTTTCTTCCTTAATACATGACCAAGGGCCAACAATTGTTTTTAGTTTATTTTCCCTTTTATTTAATGTGCTTGGATTATCTAACTCATGCACTAACCTCTGTCTTGTCTAGTAGGCCCAACTAGACTTGTAAGTGCCCTTGTTTTTCTCACCCAAGTGACGAAACATACACAACACCATATTTATTTGGCACTAAAACAATTGGTGATCCACATGGTGATGTGCTTGGAATAATGACCCCTTTGTCAAACAACTCGTGCCCTTGTTTTTCTCACCCAAGTGACGAAACATACAAAACACCATATTTCTTTGGCACTAAAACAATTGGTGATCCACATGGCGATGTGCTTGGAATAATGACCCCTTTTTCAAGCAACTCTTGGATTTGTTTATTAATTTCATCATTCTCCATGAATGACATCCTGTACATACCAATGTTTGGAAGAGGACAATCTTGCTGCAACTGTATCTCATGTTGGATAATCCTTTTTGGAGGCAATCTCTTTGGTTCCTAAAACATCTCATCATATTGGTTAACAACCTCATATAAATAAGATTTCAACTTTGAATCACAACCTTGGAAAGCTTCTTTTTCAACATTGTCTTTGGGTTTGATCATCAAGAGGACAAAATTCTTACTAGCATTGACTAATATCTTCATTTGTCCAGTATTTACAAGTGATAAATTCAACTTCTTTGTATGTTCTCTAACAATGTACTCAACTCCATTTTTAAACAAATGATACTTGTTCTCATGATGATGAAATATGGCTCTCCTATTATATAAGTATGGGCTTCCCAACACAATACCACAGATATCCAAAAGAATAAGATCAAGCTCTACCTCATCTATAAAATTTGTAGTGATGGAAAATCTAAGTTTACACCTTCTTGTCACATATCCATCCTAGAGGGTATGGTTTTGGATGTGGAGTAGTTTCCAATTTTAGTTTCTTGACAGTGTCTTCAGATATGAGGTTTGTTTGAGATCCAATATAAAAAGAGTATCTATATTGGTACGCTTTGAAATCACCCTTATGTGGAAAATATCTATTCTTTCATTTTCCTGTTGAGTTTCATTGAGGCTATTACTACTTGAAGAACTAGTACTTGCAATAGAGTCCTTACCTTGAAAACCCATGGCTGTAATATTTGTCTCATCACCCAAATCAAAACCTAAATCATGTTGTATGGTTGCAATAGTCTTTGGTTTCTCCTTATTGTTGAAATTTTTGGGTCTCTTTTCAGGATGAAGTTTCCAACAATGGTCTTCATCATGGCCATCTTTTGAACAATGTTTACATGTGAGTTTCTCTCCCTCTTTCTTGAATAAATCATTCTTTCTTCCATTTCCCGTGAAATTTTTCTTTCCTTTGTCTCCACAAACACAAGGTTTCTTGCTTCCCTCTTGAGGTTCATTTCTCCCTCTTGCTTCCAAATGAGTTGCATGTACACAAACTTCATCTAGACTTGTAGGGTTAAACATAAGTATTGTGTGCCTCAAGTAGCTATGAAATACTCCAATATATTTGAGTAAAGTTTCTTGAGAAGACAAATCTATACCCAAAATCAAATCCCTTCCTCTAAATTCTTGAGTGTATCTTTGAACACTTTTCCCTTTATCTTGTCTAAAGTTTTTCCAATCCATAATAGCTTTCTGCATGTATGCTAATGGATAAAATTTTCTTTTAAGTGAAACAATAAAATCATTCCAAGAGGATAAAAATTTACCATGTTTCTTCATGTCCTCTTGATTTTTGGCTTCCCACCAAATGAGTGATGCACTGTCCAATCTTAAAGAAGAAATCTGAATCTTAGTTTCATCATATTTGATCAGTTGTATCCTACAATACACTTCAATATGACAAATCTAGTTATCCATTTTCTCAACATTTACCTCTCCATTGTACATTGGAAATTCAAACTTAATATAATGCTTAAGAAAAGGAGTTTGTAGAGGAGTTTTACCATGTTATTTTGGAGAATTTGGAGGTGGTTGTGAAATGGTAGAAGAGGTAGAAGAGGTGGAATATGGAGGTGAAGGAGGTGGAGAATCACCATTCTCTCCATTTCCCTTTGGCGTTTTACCACCTCTATCTCCATTACCCTTTGGAGGGTTTGAGATTTCACCTTGCAATCTTGCATTTATTTCTTCAAATAAAACTTTCACCATCTCAGTCATATCATAAAAATATTTTCTGAAAGTTTCCTCCTATGAAGGAAGAGTCTCATGAATCTCCTCGTGAGCCATACTTTGTGAATATCTCCTTGAAGCTTGAGGTGATTGGGTATTTCTCCTTCTTGACAGTTGAGAACTTGGATCTACAAGTTTACCTTCTCCTCTTGTGAGATTCAACCTTGTAAGCATCAAAAAAGAAAAAAACTTGCAAACAATCAAGCCTTCAAAAACCTATGCTCTAATACCAACTTGATTTGAAAATGAGAAGACTTGTATCTTTTAAAATATCTGTAAGTGTTAATTATGTGTGCTTGGGAAAAAGGATCAATTTCCAAACACATAAACTATAGATTTTTCACACTTAAGATGAACATAACAACCAACAATAACAATCATCAAAGTAAACACATAACACAACAAATGATAAAGGAGTTCACCCCTCTTTTGGGCTACATCTCTTGGTCCATCTTCCATTGGATATTTTTAATTATTTTCTCAAAGTGCTAAAAACAATTCTTTACAATGCTAAAAATTCCAAATGGATGGCCCCAATGGCTCCAGAGCATCCAAAAACCCCTAGCTGGGCTCTTTCTGCACCTGGTTTGGCTAAAAAATGAAGAAGATATCCTCTTGGAAAATTTCCCCTTCAAGCTTGTTGTCTCTGGTTCTCCAATTCGCACCTGTGTGTAACTAACCTGGCTAATGCAACGTTACTGGGCCAAAAAACCAACACACACACACGCATCCCACAATCTGTGGAAAATTATCGAATGGTTAGCGTGATTATCGCCCACTAGGCAAGAGATGTTGGTCGCATGCTACCCAAGTGTCTAGGCCCTAAGCGCTACATCTGGCACCCTGTGGCTAACTGTTGCACACATCCCTGCGCATGTGTTGGTGGCATGTTATATTGAGATTTGTCTGGGTGCATGGAAACTTGACCATTGGTTTGTTTTATGTGTTAAATTCCATGTGCCAATGGCTATATGAACGGTCACATGTTGTGGTATGAACCGGGGACTAGGGCTAAGCCCCAACCCTTTTCTCCACCACCCATACACATATTTCAATTCAAATAAATATGGTATCATATATGGTTAAGAACTAATTCATAGGCGGGTTGGTGGCCCGACCTAGGTGGAGACTATGCCACTACCCATGGAGGTCAGGGGTTCAACCCCCGCAAACTACCAAAACCTTTTATATACTAGAGGGGTGCCACATGACATCTCACAACTGGGCCACGTGGCACCATACCACTTTCCAAAAAAAAGACACATGTCAACAATCTACTGGTCCACGTACATGCCAAATCACCTGCCTAGTCGACCTGCCATCTCAACACCTCTGCACAGTGGCCAATCCACATCACTTGCCACATGTGGGACTATACCATGCCACATCAACATTGTATGGACTGTACAGACTATACAGTCAAGAATTTTTTTCCTGTTTGGAAAAATGGACAGAACAAAATATCGTGAGGACGTGGCCTATGCACGTGTCTGTTTTGAAGAAATTCTGAGCACTTTGACTTTTGAGAAAATTTTCATCCCCTAGATCACTCCTCCCCATTAGGAACCTTTTGGACCTCCAAAAGACTACTTTCAGTCTATCTGAAGATGAGGGTATAGTTCCCTCACCTTTCCAACCTCAATCCATTTGGCCTTGCTTGGATTTGTGCCTTTAAGACCAACTCAAAGGTATTCCACATTCCCTTGTTTTGAAGTTCTCATCCTCCTGTCAAGGATTGTGTCTTCATGTAGTTCTGAAAGATATTTTGGCAAGAAATCATCTATAGAAGGAATTTGAACATGTTCTCCTTGATCATCAATCAAAGGATGCTCATACAATCTCAAATTCTCAACATTGACAACTGCATACATTTTCATATAAGGAGGAAAATACAAATAGAAGGCATTGTTACCAATCTTTTCAAGAATCTTGAAAGGTCTGTATCTAATTTGTTTCAATTTTTTACCTTCTCCTTTAAGCCTCTCTTTTCTAATGTAAATTCAAACTTTATCTCCAACTTGGAAAATGTGATCAACATGATGCTTTTCATGTCTTGTCTTGTACCTGGCTTGGCTCTTTTCCAACTGTTCTTGTATCATTTGATGCACCAAATGAATTTGTTCAATGAATTTCTTTTCCCTATCAATGTCATATTGACCATCAATAGAAATGTCTTTCCCAAAGATAAAATCTAAATGGGATTTGGGCAAACAACCAAAACATGTTTCAAATGGAAATGTTTGAGTTGAATAGTTCTTAGCCTAGTTGTAAGCATGCTGAATGTAGTGTAGGTGCTCATCCCAAAGATTAGGATGCTTGCTGCAATAACCATGAAGAAGATGCACTATTGTCCTATTAACCACTTCTGTTTGACCATTGTTTTATGGATGAAAAGTTGTGCTCTTTTTCAGCTTGGTGTCCATGAGTGCCCATAAACTTGATTAAAATTTCCCAATAAATCGAGAATCTCGATTAGAAATAATGGATTTAGGAAACCCAAAATGTACCCAAACAGGTTGAAAGAACATATGTGTCATTTTCTCAGTTGTAACCTGCTTCTTACAAGGCATCAAAATACACATTTTGTTGAAATGGTCAACCACAACATAAAGATAATCATTATTGTTTTTAGACATAGGTAGACCTCCTACAAATTCCATGGAAATGCTTTCCCAAGGACGAGAAGGAACCATAAGTGGAGTATACAAACCCAAATTTCGATTGCTAGGATTGCTTGTAGCACATAGAGAACATCCTCTTACATATCTTGAAGCACTTTCATTCATTTTAAGTCAATAAAAATACCTTTGCAAATTAGCCACTATCTTGCCTACACCAAACTGGCCAACAATAAGAGAAGAATGAGCTTCCCTTATGATGTTGACTCTTTCACCCTGTGGAATACATAGCTTGCCAAGATTATACACAAGATTATCATGCACATGGTAATCTATTTCCTCAACTTGGTTAGAACAACACAAAGTTGCATAAACCTCTTTAAAATCAACATCTAAAGCATACTGTTCAACATAGCTCTCATGCATGATAGAATTTTTGTTAAGAATAACTGAAGCACTAACAATAGGCCTAGAAATCATATCAGAAACTTTGTTATAAATGCCTTTTTTATACCTTATAACCAAGTGGAACTTTTGTAGAAAACTCATCCATCTGAAGTGCCTTGCTTTTTTTAGCTTCGTTTTTTATTGTAAGTATTTCAATGGTTGATGATCTGTGTGAATGATAGTTTCTTTTCCCAACAAATAATTTTTTCCATTTTTTCACACTTTGCACCAATGCATACAACTCCTTATCATAAGTAGGATATTTAATCACTGCACCATTAAAAGTTTCATAATGAAAACAAATGTTCTTACCATGTTGCAACAAGATTGCTCACATTGCATAATTGGATCTCAGATTGTTGTCTCAAATTTGGAAGTGCAAGAACTGGAGCTGAACTAATCTTCTCCTTCAATGCATCAAATTCTTTTTGTTTCTTTCCTCCTCATTGGAAAACTTGCTTGATGCCTGTCACTGCATGTAATGGAGTTGCAATTGAGGAGAAGTTAGCAATAAAATTTCTCCAATATTAGGGTTCTCCCCAAAAGATTGTTACCTCAGTCACATTGTTGGGCTTTGGTCAATCCAAAATAACTTTGACCTTGGAAGGATCAATTTTCTGTTTTCCTCCAACAATATGCCCCAAATAAACAAGTGAGGTCTTTCCAAACTCACATTTATACATCTTCAAAAATAATTTTTCTTTCTTTAAGAAATCCATAACTTGCTTTACATGCATAACATGATCTTCATGAGATTTTCTAAATATCAAAATGTCATCCAAGTAGACAATCACACAATCATCAAGAAAAGGTCTTAAAACATCATTCATGACTCTCATGAATGTAGTAGGAGCATTTCAAAGTCCAAATGACATTACCATCCACTCAAAAAAACCTTTCTTTGTTTTGAAAGTTTTCTTCCAAGTGTCTGCTTCAACAATCCTAATATGATGATATCCACTTCTCAAATCCAATTTAGTAAAATACTTAGCAACTTTCAATTGATCAAGAAAATCATCAATTCTAGGAAGAGGATAACGATTCTTTACCATAATCATGTTCAGGGCCCTGAAATCTACAGACATGTGCCATGTACCGTCTTTCTTTGGCACTAAAACAATTGGTGATCCACACAACAATGTGATTGGAATAATGATGCCCTTGTCAAACAACTCTTGTATTTTCTTCTTAATTTCAACATTCTCCATGACTGACATCCTGTACATACCAATGTTTGGAAGAGGACAATCTTGCTGCAATTGTATCTCATGTTGGATAGCCCTTTTAGGAGGCAATCTCTTTGGTTCCTGAAACATCTCATCATATTGGTTAAGAAACTCATATAAATAAGATTTCAACTTTTCACAACCTTGGAAAGCTTCTTTTTCAACATTGTCTTTGGGTTTGATTATCAAGAGGACAAAACTCTTACTAGCATTTACTAATCTCTTCATTTGTCCAACATTTACAAGTGACAAATTCAACTTCTTTGTATGTGCTCTAAAAATAAACTCAACTCCATTTTTAAACAAATGATACTTGTTCTCATGAAAATGAAATATGGCTCTCCTATCATATAAGTATGGGCTTCCCAACACAATACCACATATATCCAAAGGAATAACATCAAGCTCTACCTCATCTATAAAATTTGCAGTGATGGAAAATCTAAGTTTGCACCTTCTTGTCACATATCCATCCTAGAGGGTATGGTTTAGAGTGTGGATTAGTTTCCAATTTTATTTTCTTGACAATGTCTTCAGATATGAGGTTTTCTTGAGATCCAATATCAAAAATAGTATCTATCTTGGTATGCTTTGAAATCACCCTTATGTGGAAAAGCTCTATTATTTATTTTTCCTGTTGAGTTTCATTGAGGCTATTACTACTTGAAGAACTAGTACTTGCAATAGAGTCCTTACCTTGAAAACCCATGGCTGTAATCTTTGTCTCATCACCCAAATCAGAACCTAAATCATGTTGTATGGTTGTAGTAGTCTTTGGTTTCCCCTTATTGTTGAACTTTTTGGGTCTCTTATCAGGATGAAGTTTCCAACAATGGTCTTCATCATGGCCATCTTTTGAACAATGTTTACATGTGAGTTTCTCTCCCTCTTTCTTGACTTAAGCATTATTTCTTCCATTTCCCTTGAACTTCTTATTTTCTGTCTCCATGAACAAAAGGTTTCTTTCTGCCCTCTTGAGGTTCATTCCTCCCTCTTTCTTCCAAATGAGTTTCTTGTACACAAACTTCATCTAGACTTGTAGGGTTAAACATAAGTATTGTGTGCCTCAAGTAGATATGCAATCCTCCAATATATTTGAGTAAAGTTTCTTGAGAAGACAAATCTATACCCAAAATCAAATCCCTTATTCTAAATTCTTGAGTGTAGCTTTGAACACTTTTCCCTTTATCTTGCCTAAAGTTTTTCCAATCCATAATAACTTTATGCATGTATGCTAATAGATAAAATTGTCTTCTAAGTGCAACAATAAAATCATTCAAAGAGGATAAAACTTTACCATGTTTGTTCATGTCCTCTTGAGTTTTGGATTCCCACCAAATGAGTGCTGCACTGTCCAATCTTAAATAAGCAAGCTGAATCTTAGTTTCATCATATTTTATCCTTTGTATCCTACAATACACTTCAATCTGATGAATCCAATTATTCAATTTCTCATCATTTACCTCTCCATTGTACATAGGCAATTCAAACTTAATATCAAGCTTAAGCAAAGGAGTTTGTAGAGGAGTTTTACCATGTTATTTTAGATAATTTGGAGGTGTTTTTGAAATGGTAGAAGAGGTGGAGACCATTCCCTCCATTTCCCTTTGGATTTTTATCACCACTATCTCCATTACCCTTTTGAGGGTTTGAGATTTCACCTTGAAATCTTGCATTTATTTCTTCAAATAAAAATTTCACCATCTCAGTCATATCTTAGAAAGTGTTTCTGAAAGTTTCCTCCTCTAAAGGAAGACTTTCATGACTCTCCTCATGAGCCATACTTGGTGAATATCTCCTTGAAGCTTGAGATGATTGGGTAGTTCACCTTCTTGATAGTTGAGAACTTGGATCTACAATTTTACCTTCTCCTCTTGTGAGCTTCAACCTTGTAAGAATAATAATAAAAAAACACTTTCAAACAATCGAGCCTTCAAAAACCTATGCTCTAATACCAACTTGATATAAAAATGAGAAGACTTGTATCTTTTAAAATATTTGTAAGTGTTAGTTATGTGTGCTTAGGAAAAATGATCAATTTTCAAACACACAAACTATATATTTTTCACACTTAAGATGCACATAATAACCATCAATAAAAACCATCAAAGTAAAAACATAATACAAAAAATGATAAAGGAGTTCACCCCTCTCTTGGAATACATATCCTCGTCCAGCTTCCAATGGATCTTTTTAATTATTTTCTCATAGTGCTAAAAATGGTTCTTTATAATGCTCAAAATTCCAAATAGATGGCCCCAATGGTTCCAAAACATCCAAAAATCCCTAGCTAGGCTCTTTCTGCACCTGGTTTGGCCAAAAAATGAAGAAGATATACTCCTGGAGAATTTCCCCTTCAAGATTGTTGTATCTGGTTCTCCAATTTGCACCTATGTGTGACTAACCTGGCTCCTGTAGTGTTACTGGGCCAAAAACCCAACACACATGCATCTCACAATCCATGGAAAATAGTTGAATGGTTAGTGCGATTAGAACCCCCTAAGGCGAAGGTGTTGGTCGCATGCTACCCAAGTGTCTAGACCCTAGGCGTTATATCCGACACCTCATGGATAATTGTTGCACACATCCCCACACATGTGTTGGTGGTATGTGATATTGACACTTGGTTGGGCATGTGGCATTTTGACTGTTGGTTTGTTTTCTGTGTTAAACCCCACGTGCCAATGGTTATATTAATGGTCGCATGTTGTGGTATGAACTAGGGGCTAGGGCTAATCCCAGACCCTTTTCTCCACCACCCATATACATATTTCAATTCAAATAAATATGATATCGTATATGGTTAAGAACTAACACATAGGCAGGTTGGTGGCCCAACCTATGCAAAGACTATGCCACTGCCCATGGAGGTTAGGGGTTCGACCCCTATGGACTACCACAACCATTTATATACCGAAGGGGTGTCACGTGGAAGCCCATGATTGGGCCACATGGCACCATACCACTTTCCAAAAAAGTGACATGTGATATACTAGTCCACATACATGCCAAATCACCTGCCCAATCAACTTGCCAACTCATCACCTCTACACAGTGGCTAGTCCATGTCACTTGCCACATGTGGGACCGTATCATGCCACGTCACCACTGTACGGACTGTATAGATTGTAAAGTGAGAAATTTTTTTCCTGTTTGGAAAAATGGACAGAACATGATATCTCACTTATACGACATCTGTTTGAACCCATTCAAGTTGCATTGGGATCGTGAGGACGAGGCATACACACATTTTTGTTTTGAAGCAATTATGAGCACTTTGATTTTTTAGAAAATTTTGATCCCCTGGATCAGATTCACAACCAAAAGTCTTCAAATAAGAATAGTTTACCTTTGTACCTGCCCATGCCTCCTCTGGAATTATACCATCCAAAGAGCTTGAAGGTCCTCTTTTTATTAAGTAAACAACAATATCTACAACATCTTCCCAGAACTATAAGGGGAAACCAACATGTAATCTCATACTCTTTGCACACTCCATGATTGTCCTGTTCATCCTTTATGACACCATTTTTTTGTGGTGTTCTTGGAAGTGTTTTCTCTCTATGAATCCCATGGTATGAACAGTAATCATCAAACTCCTTTTTGCAATATTCCCCTCCATTTTCTGATTTGGGACACTTCAACCTTTTTCCTGTCTCATTCTCAACCAAATCTTTCCATTCTTAAAAGTATCAAAAACATCATATTTTTGTCGAATGTAATAAACCCAATTTTTTCTAGTTGCATCATCAATAAAAGTAACATAATAATAAGAGACACCAAGAGATGATACCTGCGTTGGTCCCCTCTCTTATGTTTTCCATAAACACAATGCTCACAGAAATCCAAATCAATCTGTTTAAGATATAGAAACGAATTTATTTTGTGAAGTATCTTTATCCCCTTCTCACTCATGTGTCCAAGCCTATGATTCCATAGTGTTGTATCCACTCCTGTAGAATATATAGAGATAGAAGATTCAATATTACCAATACAAAAATACAATGTACCTACCTTCTCTCCTTTTTTTATCACCAATGATCCTTTGGTGACCTTCCACACCTTATTTGTAAATATGTATACACAACCTTCACTTGCCAACTGCCATGTTGAAATCAGATTTTTCCTTAGATCTGGAACATGTCTTACCTCTTTCAACAACCATTGGTTTCCATTGCTTTGCTTTATTTTTACCTTTCACATTCCAACAATTTTGCATGGTGCATCATCACCCAAATGAACCTGTCCAAAATCACCTTGAACATAATCTAGAAAATCTTTCCTATGGGGTGTGGCATGAAATGAAGCCCCTGAATCTACTACCCAAGACTCAGAAATATTATCTACAGAAAGAACCAAAGCATCTTGTAACACATCACCTGCTACATTTGCTTCCTGGTTTTTATTTTGATGTCCATCTCTTTGTTTCTTTGGAGCTCTGTAGTCTTTCTTCATATGTCCTTTCTTCCCACAATTCCATCACTCTATCTTTCAAAATATGGATTTGGATCTACCCTTCCTAGAATTACCATGGTTCCCTGAGCCATTTCCTCTATCCTTTTGTCTTCCCTTGTTCTCCATGTTTAACACATTACCTAATGTCTCACCTGTGATTTTCTGTCGCATTTCCTCACTAAGGACAACACCAACAACATTATCAAATTTTAAAGTGTTTGAACCAGAGACATAGTTACTTACAGCCATGACCAAGACGTTCCATATTTCTAGAAATGAGCACAAGATTAGAAGAGCCATGACCTCATCATCAAAGTCCACTTTTACAAAACTTAGTTGATTAGTAACCGTATTAAATTCATTTAAATGATCTGCAACAGACCCACCTTATGACATATTCATATTAAATAATATCTTCATTAGAAATACCTTATTGGATGCTGAGGGTTTTTCATACAGTTTAGCCAATGCATCCATCAACTCCTTTGTTGTCTTTTCTTTTGAAATATTGAAAGCCACCAACACTGCTAGGCTCAATCGTATCGTTCCTAGTGCCTTTCTATCAAGAACCCCCCATTATTCATCCTTCATGGCCATTGTCTTATTTTCTATTCCACCCAATGTTAGGAATAAATCCTTCTGATATAAATAATCTTCCATCTACACCTTCCGTAACTAGTAGTTTTTGCCGTTAAATTTCTTGACCCTAAACATTCCATCTTTTGCCATTCCTCCCACTCGAACCAGGAACCCTCTTTTCTTGCGAGTTACCTTTCTCTCTGATACCAATTGTTAGAAAAACAAGATCGCATAGAAATAAAATAAAACAAAAAAGATACACAATACAATAGACACAGATATACGTGGTTCACCCAGTGTGGGCTACGTACACCAAAGAAATTGTTGGGTCTTTGATTTATTATTATCTAACAAATGAAGGGATACAACCTACAACACACCCGATGCAACTTCCTCTTCTTTCTCTCACAGTATCCTCACTCATAATACAATATTCGCAATGATACATAGCCGCAATACATTTCCCTCATAAAAGAGGGTTGCCTTCTAGGGAAAAAAACCATAACATCAATTCTATAGTCAGATCTGTGACCTTATAATGAACGGTCCATATTTACAATGAAATTACAATATACATTTACAAGGAAATTTTTCCTTCAGGGGCTCGCTTTCCCCTGGACCCAATAGAGGGGGTAACCCCCCTCTGGAATCTCCCACGTGGAGGAGTGTACATTATTCCGAGGTGTAAAGTCTTCATGGGGTATAAACATGGCTGAAAACAAAGACCTCTAAATTAGAAAGATAATCAGGCTACACAAGAAACAATCGACACCTAGCCACTGCAAGTCATGTTGTGGGAAGAAAACCAGCTCCTGTAAGTCATGCTAGGGGAAACCCATCGATCACTGCAAGTCATGTTGGAGGCATTGATATTGTTGAGAAGCATAGATATATAGAACATAATACCAAGTTCCCTTGTAAGCTTTTCAAAGGAGAGAACCTTACTCATTTTTTCTCTACTATTATTGTTGCATGAGAAGTGTGGTCCTTGTCTGATGACCCTTCTAGTTCTAATTCATCTTCGGTTTCCCAATTATCTAATCAATATTTGGTTGAAAAAATGGTCATGGTGATGCAATATTAGGCTACCACCACTCTTGTTTTAGGGGTTGATGCATCTCTTGACAATGTTGTCTCACATCCTATTCAACCAGTGGTTGAGAAAGTGGTCGCGTCGATCCAATCTTCGGTCGATCCCACTCTTCTCTTAGAGAGTGAAAAGTCTAATGATGTGGTATTGTCGATGGGATATTCAACTGATCCCACTCCTCTTTTAGGTAGTGATGGGTCTTTTGACCATGTCCTTATCATTTCCAGTTCAGTACCTTTTGAACAAGGTGGAATTCCTCTCTCTTCGAGCACGCTCCCTCAAAGTCCTAGGATGGTTTCCTTTGATTGGAATGATCTTGTAGAGCCTCTCCTTCCTTCTTATGCACCCTTCCAGATAATGGTTGGAATTAATAAATTAGGATTTTTTTGAACTATTGTAGATGAAGGATTCTCTGCAAGTCTTTTATCATCCTTGTTGGAAATATGGCTATAGCAGAGATGACGCAGACTGTCAAGGTTGTCATTGATGGAAATCGGTTGGTTATGGAGCATGCACAAGAGAACTGGCAGAAGAAGCTAGATGATGACAGAGCAATATCCAAGTGGGGATGTTGCGGTTGGTTA
>SNQJ01S0176159.1:0-20430 GCA_010110895.2 Picea sitchensis | reverse complement strand
ATTTAACATTCCATAAGTGATATTCTCACAACATAACACATTGGTGTGCTTTACAACACCCCCGCTCTGCCAAGACCTCTTTCTTTGACCCTAAAGCACAAATTTCCCCTCCAAATGTTGTCATCAATGTGGAAAACCCTATTCAACTTGATCCAAACCTCATTTCAATGACGCATCCATCATCTCCCACCTATCCCATGCTCTTTACTCATAAATTCCAGATTAAAGATGATATCGGTAAGCTCATCATGGACAGTGGTAGCCAAAAATTTGGTCTCTACAACCCTTATCAAATCATTGGATTTATCAGTAACTCCCCACCCTCACCTATACCATCTCAACTAGGTGAAAGGTAGAACTTACTCCTTATTTGTGACCCAACAATGCAATATCACCTTCACCATTAGCCCTCATTTTCGACACATTGTGATGTGCGATGTTACTTTTCCAGATTGCATCAACTTATTGCTAGAGATACATTACCAGCATGAGCACTCTGGTACATATGATTATCACGCCAACACATACATCCTCACTAAGGAAAAAAGCCACTTTCACTTCCATGTTATGAACCAACGCCTTGAGAATGATAAACAATTATTGAATAACAATCCACTTCAAGGGGGAACCCTCCTTTTACAATATATTGAATGTACAATATGAGATATGATAACCCTAAGACTAGTTCTCATTGGTATATATATAGGAGACAAGGGGTACAATTATAATGAAATGGTGCAATGAAGGGTTCTACTCTACATACAAATATAACAGTAGAAATGTAATAATTCAATAAGGCGATTAATAGGGTGGTTTATACATAACATGGGTCCTTGTCTAGGGCTTAGCATGCCCTTCCCCTTCAAACAATTGTTGTCCTTAACACTTGACTAACCACGGGTGCTTCTACAAGAAGAACTCATCTTACCATTGTTGGCGCGGAATTGATCAGATTAGGGTCCTTCTCAGGTTACCAACAAAAGGCACCAAAGTAGTTTAAAGCGATGGAATTTTCATCTTCCTTGAAGGGAAGAAGTCTCACCTGAAGTGAAACCAAGACAAGGAAAATAGGGAAGGGTAAGAAGAATACTTAGACAAATCCATATGATCTCAGTATCTCTGTTAGTCTTGTGCAAGATAGACTAAACCCATAACCGTATGAACATTCCTAACTCAGATTAAAGAAAACAGAGTTGCATTGCATTCATAAAGAAACTATACCCAACTAAGAATATCTGACATAAATATAATACGAAGCAACATTCAAGATAATCTGAAGCTACATGGACACAATAATTTCAAATTTTGGGTCTCTCTTTGTATTAACTTCATATGGTTCTTCTCAATTACATAATTCTACTCAGATATAGACACAACTTTTGCATTCCAGAGCTTAACAACAAAACTCTACTACTGAGAGACATGGTTAACCCCAACCCTTGCTCTTCTAACATTACAACAGGACATGACTCTGTTACAGCCTTGGTCTGGTTCCAAAACCCAGACTCTATAACTCTATCTAACATTTACCCAAAATGGACAATAACACAAAACTCGAACTCATTCCAGCAGCCATCTAAACAACTATCTAAACCCTTTACAATCATATTCATCCCGTATATATAATCTAATTGGGATTTTTGGGTTTGAGACTTCGCATGCTTTCTTGTTATTGTTTTGTTGTAACTTCTTTCTTCGTGTTGGTGTTGCGTTGTCTTTCCAACCGTTTTCAGTTTCTTTCTTTGTTTTGTTGTCCAGCTCCTCTGTGACTTGCAGAACTTATGTTTGACCAAAATTGGGATTGTAGCATTCCTTGTGCCACTTCTAACAACAAAAATGAAGGGCCTAACAAGCTTCGAACACAATCCTTGACTTGCCCTTGATTCAAGTCCTTGGTTCTTCTGTGGTCTTTGGACTGGCCTGTTGCTTTCCTTTGTCTTCTATCTCTTATTTTCTCCTAGTTTCTGCTTGATTTCTTTCCTTTTCACCTCTTCAATTGAAGGGCCCAACTCTGGGACCAATTTCAAGGCTCTATTCCTTACTCCTTCGAAATTGACGACTTTTTCCTGCCACTTCCTAGCAAGGAATGAAGACTCATCAACAAACTACTAAGTCGTGTCTGTAATGCATCCCTTAGGCTTGGACGCGACTAGCAAGTTCCACTCTGAGTCGGTTTTAGCATTTACCTGATGCATTTGCAGATAGGTTTTCTGAACGACAGTTCGAAACTCCCATAGCTCTTTCTTTGCTACTGATCGTGCTTCAAATAAATCATTTAACTCATTGTCTGCTTGTTGGATCTAGTTGAATTTTTCCTGTTGCTCCAGTGGATCAATGGTGATGGAAACTTCCTCATTGAGTGATTGGATCTMTGTGCGCAAGTCCTCCAGATTCTGGTTGCGCCGTGAAATATTACCCATCTAGTCACTAACTTCCCAAAAAATCCTTGTGAACTATGCAGTTCTCTTGTGCAGGGTTTCTCTTGCGTTATTCCCTTCAAGCACGACTCTTTCCATTTGTTATTGAAGCTTTTGGGGTTGTTGTTCTGCTTCACGCTGACTCTCTCATAATTTTTCTTCAAGGTTCTCTGTGCGAACATCCAGCTCTGACCATGTTCCATGGAGTAGCTCGATATGTTGCACTGTCTCTCATGTTGCACTGGATTCAGGCAGTTGTGGTGTTGTTCTTTGAATCACTGGTCAGGCTTCTGCAAGGTTTTCCTGGACCCTTTCCAGTTTTTTCTCTACCTAGATCTTTGCATACTCCTCCTACGTCTGGCGAGCTTGCGCGAGGAGTTCTTCCTCCTTACAAAACTATGCTTCTTGTTTGACCTTCTAGAGCCTCTGCTCCAATTGATCAGTTGAAGCTCTGATCATCCCTACTAACTGTGTTGATGGCCATTAAGTGAGGTCACCAGAAGAAGTAGTGGCCTCCCTAGGTACTCAAACCTGCAGTGGGAGTCCATTGTTTGTTGATTTTTCTGACGATGTCTCCACCTCTTCCTCCCATGTAGATGAACCTTGTGGCTGATGTGAAAGTCTCATCCTCACCGTTGATGGAAGGAATGGGAGCGTATTGTTTTTTCCAAGCAGAGTTGCACCAGCTCTGCGCACTATTGTGGATTCTGGAGAACTAGCTCCAGTTTCTCTTGCAACAAAGTTTCACTCTTTCCTGACGTCGTTTCGATTTCCTTCTCAACCTCTGGTACTTATTCCTCTCTGGAAGACGGTTTCTGTGGTTCTGTTTCTTTGGATGGCACTCTCAACATTGATTATTGAGACAAGGTGTTGAGGGCTTGGGGCTTGTGGTATTGGCACAATTTGAGTCTCCATTGAAGGTGAAGTGTTCTGACTCGGTACAAATGGAACAATTATTGGCTTAGGACTTCAGGAGCTAGACCAATGAGTTCTGGTACCTACTCAGGTAGGTCAGGGTGATCCAACTGCATGGGCTCAGGTTCAGTGATTTGGGGTTGGATGGTCGTTTCTTGTGGTGGCGATTGGGGTTGTGGGGGTGATGGGGGTTGTTCGATGATGGTGGTGGTGGATGTAGTGGTATTCGGTTCGGGGTCATCCTGGATGTAAATGATATTTTAGGTTGCTCAAGTAGTTTCTCAAGTATGAGGTATGGTCGATGAGATTAGTTGAGGATTCAGGATCTTCACCAGGGAGAGCCCTACCCTAGGTTTCTTGACCAAAGGGTCTCCAATGAAAGCAATGTTAAGGATGTCATTGACATCTTTACTTGTCAGCGTAGCTTGCTCTGAAAGCTACGGAAACATGGGCAATGTCCTCTTCTTGCATTCCAGCAATTGTGTCTCCTCTTCCTCCTTCTTTGAGTCCATATGCATTGGAGCATCTTGCTTTTTCTCCTCTAGGCCCAAGCTCTGTCCTATCCTTGCTTCATGTCCCTTTTTCTTTAGGATCTTTGTAGGTCGAAGGTAGTACATCCCTGACTTGCATGGGTTACGTTTCAATCCTGGCCATGACATTACTTCCTTGTGAAAGGCCTCCTCATCTAGGTAGAATAGCAGCATCCGAGAGTGAAAGTCTTTAGTTTTGACATCCCTGGGCCAAACAAAAGTATGGTGGCGATTTAACCCAAACTCAATATTCTTCGTGTTTAGGTTGAGTAGCTCCTGTGGTATGGGCAACCTCTAAGTTGCGTCTAGTAGGGGGTTGTACCACTTCAAGAACGATGTGTTGTTAAATGATGTGTTCTTTGATTATGACCTTGAGTGCCAAGGCTCAAACATCTTTGCTAATCGGCCTTTATATGTTGGTGATAGCAGTCTTTCTGAGGGTGGCATCCATTTCATCATGGTGAATGCAATGAGAAGGTATCCATAAGTGAAGGTGTTTCCCTTCTCCTGAGCTTCCTCACATGCTACCAGGAGTTCTTCCAGTAGGTAGCTACACCAATTGAACATCGCTCTGTTGGCACAAAAATCGGCCACTGATAGGGCATCCAACGTGCACTTGCCCTTGTAATAGTACATCATTACCTTGATATAAATCACATAGCAATTTTTTATGACCGTCTTTGGTAGGATTGGGTCAATCTTGGTTGTGCGCCCCCCTCTCTGTGTATGAAATATTTCATACAGGTTGGGTTCTCCCTTTTTCTTCCCATGTTTACTAGGGCCTTGGAACCCTTTTGATACATCTTCACCTTCAATGGATAGGCCCGTGAGTTGATGGATATCCTCTGCATGAATTGGATACCATCGATTGAGCCATAGGCTCCTGTCGTGCACTCGGTTAATAAGGAATTTGGTACAACGCGCAACCTCACCAGTAATGCTGAAAACTGGCAAGTCTTGGAGATTCATGATGTTGGAGTTAAAGAGATTGATAAACTATGGCTTTGACATGAACTGCATATGTTCCATATCATCTGGATCCACATCCCAGAACACGTCAATGTTCGTATATGGGAATAATACCTGGTCTGTTAGGTCGAGGTTGAGGAGCTTCACTTGCTCGACCTTTCCTTTGAGGCCACCCACGACCTCAACCCAGGGATCACACGGCTCGTCTGGAACTTCTTCTTTGGAGACTGAACTTTGGCTTCCTATAGCTCTCAGCATCATTGCTCTGGGATAATAAGAGAATTAGACCGACTGTATTGGGCTTCAGGGTCGTGACTGAGAGAATTTTTCAGGCTCTATGACAGTTTAGAAATTTCAAACACAAAATAGCAAACAATAAGTCTTGGCCTATGTTCGCGCATCCTTATACTCATGCTAGTCAGCGGGCTCTATCATTACTCCTAAGGCCACTCATGATTAATCCTATAAACACAACTTGGAGTTGAGGTGTTCGACGGGACTATTTAACGGGGTAAATGTTTCAAGTGATTCTTGCATTTACTGATCAAGTTGGACAGGGACGTGGTCGGCCTCAGCCCTTACCATTTGAATGTTTGATAATCCTGGCATGAATACCGAGGGAATCTTCGTGTATCGTGGATTTATGGTTTAACATAGTTCGAATGGGTTACTGTAACGATCATAAAGGCTATGATTGGACATGGTGCATGTGGCACATGGACTGTGATTCCATTCGGATTCGCTCTCCCTCCGACCACAATGGGGTCCCCATCATATTTAATGCCTCCATTAATGTACTCATGGCTCTTTTGATCATGTGTTGTTGAGTAATCAGTTATGCACCAAAGTAATGCTTCGACTGAAAAAAAAATAAAATAAAAATAAAAAAAATAAAAAAACATGTCATGGTGCAACAATGCACACTCTGACTTTATTAACTGAATTTAAAGAAATTGTTGAAATTCAAATCTAACTACTATACATGTTATTTTGGACTGGAGAAATAATCCTTTAGATCATTCCTGAGAAATATAGAGTTTCAGGAGGGCTCCATTCACCCATCCTGGCCGAAGTATACCTTCCAGTTGCGCTAGTCTTACTGCTCCAGAGTGTCGGATCTCCGCAACTATAAATGGGCCCAACCAATGCATGTGCAACTTACCTGGATGTTTCTCGTATTGCCTGTCATAAAGTAGGACCTTATCTCCTTGCGTAAATGTTTTGGCCTTAATATGCATTTCGTGCCAAGCCTTCTTCCTGGATTTCTTAACTTTTTGATGAAAGTCTGTTAAAAACTCGGTATCATCAAGTTATTGCAACTCCATAACCCTTTGCGCAACTGATTCATCCTATGAAATATGTGTAACTTGTGCGACGTAGATACTAGGGGTAATGAATTCTACGGGTACCACGACCTCCTTCCCATAGACTAGCTGAAATCGAGTATACTTGTGAAGTTTCTTCGTGGTCATCTTGTAATCCCACAAAACTGTTGGGACTATGTCATCCCAATCTTCCCTGCTTGCGCAACAAACCTTCTTCAAACCTCTTTCCATAATATTGTTAAACGCCTCCATTATGCCATTGGCTTGTGGATGGTAGGGGCTTCTTTTATGATGTTGGATTAAGAACTCTATTGTAAGATTTTCTATTGTACTACTGATGAAATGACCACCCTTATCACTAGTCGGACTCCTAGGACATCCAAATCGAGTGATAATGTTTTCAAAGATAAACCTGGCAGTGGTATCAATCGAACACTCCTGGACAAATGTTGCATCATCCCATCATGTCAGGTAATCGGTTGTGGTCATAATATACATGGCCTTTGAGTGCTTAGTCATGGGGTTCATTGGTCCAATAAAATCAACCACCCACTTTGAAAATGCTTGTAGAGCTCGAACTGGATGAAGAGGCAATTCGTCTCGTCTTGATGGCTTACCTACTCTTTGGAAAACTTTGCAAGATCTATCATATTCCTCTGCATCTTTGAAGAGAATGGCCCACCATAATCCAGCTTGGAGGAATTTTTGCGAAGTTTCCTTTCCTCCGACATGGCCTCCCAAAACTCCACTGTGGCACTCCCACAAGATGCCTTGTCTTTCATGGTCCAAAACACACCTCCTGAGGATATTGTCTACGCCCAACTTATACAATTTCCCCACAATCAATTGATAGTCCATTGCTCGAACCACCATATAGCGTTTCTAAGTTGCGGAGTATGTTTCTGGGTAGGCCCCTGTACTCAGGAAAATTCTTATCTCTTCTAGGTACTCTAGTACTGCCTCAACTCGGAATAGGTCTAAATCTGGGCGTTGATCATTGATTTCTCCACCACTCTCCCTTGACTCAAATCTAGACAAGTGATCGAGACCCACGTTGCATCTTCCAGATTTGATGATCACCTCAAATGAAAATTCCTGAAACAGTAACAACCATCGACAAATACTTCCTTCCAAGACAGGCTTTTTAACTAGATATTTTAACGCAGAATGATCAGTAAAAAATTAAAATGAGATCCTAACAAGTAATGTCTAATTTTTTGTAGAGTATAAATCATAACGAAACCCTCCCTTTCTGTGGTTGTATAGTTGTGTTCATCTTGTGATAGCTTCCTGCTAGCAAAATAGATGGGATGATACGTATTTCCATCTCCTGGTTACACTAAGATGGCTCCCAGGGCAATACCTGATGCATCCACGTACACATGAAATTCCTTTTCCCAATTTGGAAATATCAAAATAGGTGTTGTGCTAAGATTTTCCTTCAGGATGTCAAACGCTCGATGACATTCTAGTGTCCACTGGAACAATTCAGACTTCTTTAGTATATTTTCCAAGGGTGCGGTATTATTCGCATACCTTCTGCTGAACTTGCGATAATACCTTGTGTGCCCCAGCGTTGAACACAACTGTTTAGCGCTCGTAGTTGGTGGCATATTCAAAATGACCACAACTTTGGTTGGGTCTACCAGCACTCCTTCTCGGCATACTATGTGGCCTAATAGATTTCCATGTGGCACATAGAAGATACACTTTCTGAGGTTAAAAGATATATGTAGTTAACTACACCGATCAAACATGAGTCATAGTAGCACTATGTGTTCTTTCAGCAGACTGCACACCGTCCAATAATCCATCTAAACTTCTATAAATTTTTGAATAAATTCTTGGAAGGATGCTATTACAATCGGGGAAAGAACTACAGGGGCGTTCTTTAGACCGAAGAGCATCACATTATATGCAAATGACCCCCATTTTTTTATGAATGTGGTCTTCTTTTTGTCTTCTTCAGTAATTCTTACTTGGTGATACCCTAAACATCCATCCGTAAATGAGTAAGACTCTTTCCCCGCAACTTGTTCTAGCACCTCATCAGTAAAAGGTGTGGGAAAATGGTCATGCACACAGGTAGAATTAAGGCTTATGTAGTCTACACATACCCTAATGTCCTATGTACCTTTCTTGATCTGGATGACTATGGGGCTAACCCACTCTGCTTCTTCAACCGGGAAAATAAGTCTGACCTCAAGCATCTTGTCTATTTCCCTCTTAACCTTCTCTTTCACCCTGGGGTTAAGACAAAATGGTCTATGCCTTATAGGTTTTGATCATGGTTTTAGTTCAATTTTCATCTCTCCCATAGCCCCTTTTATCCCTTTTGGTTGAGAGAATGTCTTTGGGAATAAGTCCTCATACTCCCACAACAGGCTATGTATTTCGTGGCTATTTTTCTCATCCCATTAATATCCTATGACAGTTATCTTGGGTTGCTCAGTAGTTCCTATGTTGAATTTTTTCAACTTCAATGGATAGTTATAAGAGTTATCAGTCTGACTAGGTAGTGTGTTATAGATTTCTCTACTTCCTTATGTTTCCTTAATAGATAAATTTCTCGGTTCTTCTAAATCATCAGGGTTTTCCGAATCATTCTCGATTTTATAGCATTCTATGGGTGTCTTGGCCGTGTCCAATTGAAGGTTAGACTGAAGCACTTGATCATGATTGGCACATAACACTAGGTCTGATTTCTGTTTACAAACATCGGTAAAAAGAATTTATTTAATTATTTGCAGGACTATCTTAAGCTCAGGGTACTTACTCATGAAAGAGAAGTCCTTGCAAAATTTATTTGCTAAAGTTTTCCAATTGTTGGTCTGCCTTCTGGTCTCTTAATGAATGTACCATGATTTCGGTAACAGACCTGGAGAATGGGGAAACACTTGAACCCACAAGTGATATGGTACTTCCACAACTTGCCACTTTCTTACACATTGTTCGATATGTGCTTTAGGATCAAACTGTCCATTGAACAGTTTCGCAACTTGAAAATCCATCCGCATCTATGATTTCAGATGCTCCTTATCTTGAAATCTACACTGGATAGCGTGCTTCACATCCTCTTAGTTCTTAATTACTGCCTTGTGACTAGCCCACCACCTAGCAGGTGTGTCTTCCAGGACTAAGTCCAAAACTACGATCCTTTGATCTTTTGTTATCTTTTCTTCCATGCTAACCATAAAACTTCCAAGGTTTGAGGTACCATTGTATGTCGGTTGTTCTCTGACCTTGTTTCCAACCCATCTTGTTTCTCTGACAGTTTCACATTGTCTTGAAAATATTTCATATGCACCTTGTTGCCAACTGTCAAATGCTAGTTCTGAGTCTCCATCTGTCGATCGTATGCTCCTCCAACTTACCGATCTATCAGTCATAGGATTGATGTAGTGTTCTCTCATTCCTGTTGTTACAGCGTATAACTGATCTAGATCCTCTCCTTCCATATTGTTTTTCGTTGGCTCTGTGTATCAAGGGCCTACATACGAATCCAAGGGCTAAACTAATTTTATTTCCTCTGCGTCAAATGTCATAGTATCCCTTTTCAAGTCGATAAGAGAATAGTTATCATAATCCCAATCAATCCCAAGTAGTGCAGGATAAGGGTCCTTATCCCCCATGATTTCGATAACCTCAAAATCATCTACAGTCTTTACTCCCACAACATCTATCTCCACATTCTCCAGCCTTCCTATTGGGAAAATACAATACTGATTGGCCATTCTCAATTGGATTGGGGAATATGTCAACTGTGATTTCCCTAAATCTTCCCAAGTCATTTTAGGAAATATGTTAACATCAGATCCTAGATCTAACATAACATCCTTAATCTCAAACTCATTTAACTAGGCTGCTATTATAAACTCTTTCCTAGTTCATATTTTCCTTCTTTGCACTCTCTGAGTGTTCTTCTCAGGAATATTAGTCATTATTCTATCTCCTGGGGATTCCTCCATTCCTAGGACTAGATACAGGGCATTGTGCAACTTCTCTATCAGCTAGGCATTCCCAAGAATATCATAAAATAGTTGAAACCAAAGGTTGACTACATTTTGCGACTACTCAGGTTGTCTCATCGAGATTACAGGGTGCAAGGGTGCAGGGGGTGAGGTAGGGAATTGTGCAATCTTAGGATAAATGGTGGGTTGAGGAGGGTTTTATTCTACTTCAGGGCCAAGGATACTATGGAAAAATTCTATTTCATATTTAAAGAATATCCTATGCTTTATAGGGTCATACATGTCCTCCTTGGGTGTTGCTTTCTGGATCTCAGGAAGATCATCATCATTTGCACCAGTCTTTGCTCCTCTACAAGTAATGATATTAATCTTGGGTAGTTTTCGCTTGACTTCCCTCTTTATCTCTGAGCCGATGAAGCTGTCTCCTCATTGACGTGCCCAATCTTCCCATTTCGCAATTAGCTCTGGGTAGTCTTTAGTTGCATGTCCATTGGTTCTACAATGTGAGCACCATGGTCGCCTCGGTTGAGAAAATACCTAGCCATGTGACCTTTCTCATCACAGTTGTAGCATATACTTGGTCCTCTTCCCCTAGTTTTTCATCCTCTGAAGTCTCCTCTAACCCCACCTCCTCAACCTCTTCCCGGTCCTTGAGGGGTTTCATTCACCCTGAATGATGTTTGATCCAATATGTCTGCAAGTGCATCCAACGGTCTACATTAATTTGTAGCATGCATGGTAGATGCATAGAACTCACAATGTACGGTATTTGGTATGGTGGAATAATTCTGGATAATAGGGCACTACCTTAGCGTATGCCCATGAAATCAAAAAATCTCACAATACTCAGCTGACTGCGATGCTTGATTTCCTGGAAAGGCATGATACAGGGTTGGGGTATGGAATGGTATATTTGTAGATGCTTGTGCAAATCCTACCATGCGTCCTGATGAGGATCCCATCGGATTGTGAGGAAGTCCCATTCCCCTCATGCATGGACATTAATTCACCAGATTCCCCTTTGTGTAGCATCTGGTACACTAGACTTGCGATTGTTCTGGTCTAAGTATCATCAATTCTTGAATCTTCTCGATCAACGTCGATATTTGTCCTTGTATTTACACCAAATTTGCATCCGTTGGGGGTCTGGTCACCCTTAGACTCCTTGGATATCCTACCATGGCTTCAATCTTCATTGATTATTCCAAGGCATCTGTCAAGGAGGCTATTTGCTATTGTGTTAGCAGAATTTGTGTCAGAGGTAGAAATCCATGGATATACCATTCTCTCTGGTGATCTTCATGAATTGAATGTKCTAGCCTCCCAATGGCATCCTTACACTTCTGACTATATTCCCAAGCCGATTCTCCTTCCTTATGATGAATCTCAYGCAACTCAAACACAACTTGTTGTTTTGACTGGGGTAGCTTAAACTCTGTTATGAATTCTGTCCGAACTTGGCCAAGTGTGAACGCATGTCCTTGCGCTCCTCCTAGCTCAATATCCTTCATGTACCATTTGAGAGCACGACCTCTTAAGGTAGTTTTGAATTCAACCAGTTTATTTTCATCTAGAGTCCCTCTGGACCTCCAAATCACTTCACACAGAAACCAATATTGCTCAACATCCTCGTCTCCTTTACCCCAAAATTATGGGTATCGAGCGATCAATCCTCCCTCGTTTCCATCCATTGTTGATCTTACTGCTCCTATCAAAGTAAACCCTAACTATCTTGGTTGCAATATACCAAAGGATCCCAATATCCTCCCAGTATTCGTGCTCACCGACTGTGACTGACTAATTGATTGAAATGAAATAGGAATAGCATAACAAGGTAGTATAGAATTTACCACTGGTATATAATACACTTGGGGGACGGGTGATTCAAGGTTGGTTCCACTGGCTTCTGGGCGAGTTTCTTTGATCTGGGGGGTCTCGTTCTCATCCTCTGGAGCGGTCTCTTCGGTTGGGTTCCTGATATTTCCTGGTATCAGGGTTGAATCTTCTCTTTCTTATCCAATATCCATGTCGACTTGATCTTCTCTTGCTTCTACACATTATTATTATTTCCCCCCCTCTTGGGGACTTCTTTCTCTATGTGCTTCTTTCGCACTTAGTCTTTGACTCTCCAGTCTTCCTTGTCTTCTCATCTTCTGCAACTCTTCCTCCTTTCCTTCATTGACTTCTCTTGGTCCGAGTTCTTTCCTCAACACCTCGGATTTCTTTACTGCTTTATTTCTCTTACTGCGCCACCATTTCTCAACTATGGCGGCTCTTTTCAAGGCTCGCTCATTCCTTGCATCCATTTATGGCCTCTCCCCCATTTATCAAAGAACCCTCTCCCCTTTCTCAAGCCATGATCCCACCCCAAAGTCACCCAACCCTAAGCGTGGGTGTTTAGGCTGTCATCTCAGTCGGGGAGATGGTCAACATCCCCTCCTCCATCAAGAATACCTTAATCCATAGGGGAATTTCTCTCGATAGCCTTCCTCGTGTGTCTTTCTTGAAATCCACTTCTTCCCTTGAAAAATACTAGTGGTTCTCAACTGCAAACTCGACAATGTATCCCTCCAGAGTTGTATTGACCCAGAAATCAATTGCTCGCGTGATCGGGCGATCCAGTCGATGAAGCATTGCAATATTTTATGTATCCCAAGTATAGGTATTCTTGAATCGTTCCTGGAATTTTGGATCTTCTTTGAGCCTATCTATCCAATGGAATAGTTCTTCGGGAAGTTTAACCCAGAATATCTCGTACTGGTCACTTGATCTTTCTGAGTAAAATATAACCTCTCTTGTATCTTTCACAGATTTACCTCGCAACTCCACTTCTTTCGACATGAAGGCGTCACAATTTCTCTCCCACCACTGGTGAATATAGGATCAATGGATCCGTGGAAGCATTCTCCATACAGGTTCCCTCTTGAAGTAGGTCCCAGAAATGGAACCATTTTTTTGGCGCGGAATTAATCAGACCAGGGTCCTTCTCAGGTTACCAACAAAAGGTACCGAAGTAGTCTAGAGCACTGGAATTTTCATCTTCCTTGAAGGGAAGAAGTCTCCCCCGAAGCACAACCAAGACAAGGAAAATAGGAAAGGGTAAGAAGAATACTTAGACAAATCCATACAATCTCAGGATCTATGTTAGTCTTGCGCAAGATATATTAAACCCAGAACTGTCTGAACATTCCTAACTCAGATTAAAGAAAACATAGTTGCATTGCATTCATAAAGAAACTATACCCAATTAAGAAAATATGACATAAAGATAATATGAAGCAACATTCAAGATAATATGAAGCTACATGGACAGAATAATTTCAAATTTTAGGTCTCTCTTTGTATTAACTTCATATGGTTCTTCTCAATTACATAATTCTACTCAGATACAGACACAACTCGGTCATGCCAGATCTTAACAACAAAATTATACTACTGAGAGACATGGTTAACCCAAACCCTTGCTCTTCTAACATTATAGCAGGACATGACTCTATTAAAACCATGGTCTGGTTCCAAAACCTAGACTCTAGAACTCTATCTAACATTTACCCAAAATGGACAATAACCCAGAACTCGTACTCATTCCAATAACCATCTAAACAACTATCCAAATCCTTTACAATCATATTCTTTCCGTATATATAATCCTATTTGGATTTTCGGGCTTGAGACTTTGCATGCTTTCTTGTTCTTATTCTGTTGTAACTTCTTTCTCCATGTTGGTGTTGTGTTGTCTTTCCAACCATTTTCGGTTTCTCTCTTTCTTCTATTTTCTAGCTCCTCTGTGACTTGCACAACTTTTGTTTGACCAAAATTGGGACTGTAGCATTCCTTGTGCAACTTCTAACAACAAAAATGAAGGGCCCAACAACCATGTCACCTCTTCCACTCATAGGTTCTTCCATTTGACGGGGTACTGTGTAATTTCTCGATTTATCAACTACTCAATCCTTGTTTAAGGGATTGTTTCTAGTTCTAGTTTGTACTTGTATCTTGTTGTTTTTTACCGTCTTTAAGTAAGAAACTTTGAAGATTGGATGTAAACATGAACATGGAGACAACTCCAATTTGTAATCCATACTTCCAATCCTTTGCAAAACCTTATAGGGGACATAATATTTGAGTGCTAATTCATTTTCCTTCTTTTGTTGCTTGAGTTTCATCTATTTATATAGTTGTAGCCTCAGAGATACCCAATCCCCCACTTCAAATTCCCTTTCATTGTGATGTTGATATGCTTATTGTTTCATCCTATTTTGTGCCATAATCAAGTTGTCCTTCAATAGTTTGAGAACATCTTGGTGGTTCCCTATGTGTTCCTCCACTACTTGAACCTTTTTATTCCCTTTCAAGGATGATGTAATGGATGGAGGATGATATCCATAAATTGCCATAAATGGGGACATTTTTTATGAAGTATGGAAGTATGTGTTGTACCACCATTCCGCCAAGGGAAACCACTTGACCTATTGTGTCTATTTATCATATGCAAAGCAATGAATATATCCTTCTAGACCTTTATTCACAATCTCAATTTTCCCATCAGATTGAGGATGGTAAGATGAGTCGTGAGCCAGTTGAGTACCCAAACAAGAAAATAACTCAGTCCAAAATTTTTCGATGAAAATTGGATTTCTATCTCTTACAATAATCTTGGGGACTCCATGTAGCATTTGAATTGTTTTTGTGAATGTTGTGGCTATTGTACTTACTTTAAAAGGATGAGAAACAGAGCAAAAATGGGAATACTTTGTCAATCGATCCACTACTACCATGATGATAGTATTTCCTTCTTCTTATCAATTTAAGCGACACATTCCATTCTGCCTTTTAAATCTCTTTACCATATGACCAATGGTGTTAATCAAACATTAGGGGAGACGAGTGCTTGAGCACTTATCAATTCAACGGTCACAATTCAATATCTGATTAGACGGATGATTGTTGAGACTTTGGGACTTCTCCCTCTGGGTCTTCGAGACTTCACAACCTTTCAAATCTATCAAAGCAAATTTTTCCAAACAGATCCGACGGTTCTCATTATATCACGGAACCGGATCAATGGTCATATTTGATCCTTACATCGCTTAATCCGACAGCCAGGACTTAATCAAGCATTGAGGTTGATGGGCACCAATTACTTTGGGACTTCGGCTATTATGCTTACGTTATCTTTCCACTATATTTTGATCAACGATTGAGAGTACACCCGACATCAGATCGACGATCGAGATCTCCTTCGGGTCTTTGGACTTCAGAGATATCAAATCTCAACCCCTTCTTTCCTTTGTACGTCAATCTTCTGAAGCTTTCAATCCACTGACGCATGTCCCTTTCGGATCAATAGTCAAGATGTCCTTCAGGTCTCTGGATTTCAGAGACTTCAAATCTCAACCCCTTCTTTCTTTCGGATTGATCACCTGTTGAGTAAGCTATAAGTGGTAGAGATCGCTTGTTGTCGATTAATACTTCCACTTAGACTATCCTTCCACTATAGAAGATCGATGGTTGAGAATGCTCCCGAAGTGATCTTCAAATCGGGCGTCTCATGTCCACTTCGGGACTTCGCATTTGGGACTTTGGGACTTTGGGCAAGTGCTAGTGGTAAAACTCCCGAAGCAAAACTCTCATAGTGATGTAACTTGCTTACGTCACTTGATGACGTGTCACGAGCTGAGTAGTTGTCGCGTGTCACTCATATTCATGATTTGCACGTACCTAAAATGCCAATTCAACTTGACACTTGTGATTCTCTGGTTGTTCCATGTGTACTTGTTGACGTGGCCTACCACATGTCCTAGTAGATGTGGTCTGCTGACGTGGTTTGCCACATGTCCATGTTGACGTGGTCTGTTGACATGGTCAGCCACATGTCCTTGTAGACATGGTCTACTGACGTGGTCTGCCACATGTCCATGATGACGTGGTCTACCTGATCTTACGATCATCACATTCTCTCCAAATCCGATTGTCCTTATTCATTTCGGATTTCCAAGCTTCGGGTATTTCGAATCTCAAACTGAATTCTTGAAGTGAGATTTCTCTGGAGCGTAACCTCCTCGCAACTTTAGACCTCAACAAAAAGTTGTTTGTTGACCATGTTCTTATATCGATGGCTCGATATATCTATGGTGCTTCTCTTCTGGTTTATCCTATCCTTCCACTTGGAATGATCCAACGGCTGACGGAAATTCGCATAAATGAAATCTCAGATCTTACCTCGCGTATCCTATCCTTCAACTCGAGAATGATTCAACGGTTGAAGGGAACTCGGGTTTGATCTGATGCCTTACAGGTATTCGGATAATCGAGGACTCATCCTTTATACTTATCCTTTCCTTCCACTCAAAAGTGATCCAACGGTCGAAGTGGACTCTTCAAAACAGATTAAAAATCGACGATGATTGTGGAACCACAACTTGCGAGTGATTTAACTCGACACCCAAACTCTACGATTTGAAGTTGTGCATTGTTGGTGAGTCAACCACAATCGTTGATAATTGAAGCTATAAGATCTGACGATCCTAACTAACTGTGGGATTGGAGATTGAACGATGTTTAATTCTCCTTTTGATCTCCACAATCTATCCCTGTCGTTGATCTGGCGATTGCGCATCCAACGGTCATGACTTAATATTACTTAAACTGATCATGTGTTGGATCAACCATAGTTATCGATATTCAAGTCTATGAGATTTGATGATCTAGGCCAACTGTGGGATTGGAACTAGTGAGTCGTTTAGTTATCCTTACGATCTCTGCAATCTATCCTTGTCATTGATCTAGCGATTGCACATCCGACGGTCACAAATCAATCTGACTTAATCTGATTGCTTGTTGGATCAACCGTAGTCATCGATATTCGATTCTATGAGATCTAACGATCTAGACCCATTGCGGGATTGGAACTAGCGAGTCGTTTAATTCTCCTTCCAATCTTCGCAATCTATCCCTGTCATCGATCTGGCTTGCAGATCCGATGGTCACGATCCTTCAACGATCCTCAATCCCATGGTCACTCATTTGATCGATGTCCGTTATATGAGATGATCAACACCGTCAATTTCTTGATCGGACGAATGCTGAGGCTTCTCACCTTTTCCTGTGCTTTGGTCGACTTCTCAATATTTCCATTGATCCTGACGATACTTTTGCAATGCGCTCTTCCTTTTGAGATTTGATCTTCATTCGCTTTTGTACTATGTTTTCCCTTCTGATCTTTGGTCTTAGGAACATTGTTGATCCTATTATGATCAACAATAATCATGAATTGCTTCATCCTACTCGCTTCTTCTACTAACTGATATACTATGCAATGCACTTTTCCTTCTAAGCTTTGATATTCATTCGCTTATGTACTGCATTTTCCCTTCTGAGCTTGTATCTTCATATTGTTCGCTTCTTCTGCTAACTGATATATTGTTGACATCAATGACAATCTCATCTATGGTAAATGATAATTCATCATAACAACAATCATCACATCCAATGTTGACATCAATGACAATATGTCTGAAAATCTCCCCCTTGTCATTAAGGGCAACCCACTAACTTCATATACAAAACTCCCCCTGTGATGATGCTTTATTCGTATGAAGTTTTCTCTCCCCCTTTGAAATCAATGGCAAAGGTTTTTTCCTCCTATGGTAAAGCTCTGTATGTTACTGACCAGAATCTGAACTTGGGTAACTCTTCCTACAATCATCCTTTTCTTGGCATAACTGAATGACTCCCCCTGTCAATATGCTCACTCTCTGCTTCTGACTACTCTCCCCCTTTGTTTATGAAAAAAGTATATTTTCTGACAAGGTTTCTTCCCCTATTAATTTACTAACTTCTTATCTCAGTTGATTGGGATTTTTGTGTTTCAAATGAGTAGTCTTCTTGATACCAATTTTTTTTTAGTGATTAAATCTTTTCAAAACTTAATCTAATTACTTTCTTATTTACTAACCAAAATACTTCCCCTGAGTTTTTATTGACTATTCTCCCCCTTTGTTTCTAAAAGGCTATCTTTTTCTGACATGGTCTCTCCTCTTGTTATCTCTACAAGATGTCATGTACATCATTTTGTACATCAGAATGTTTCTTATGCAGATGCCATTGTCCTATTGGAACAATGCGCAATTGTAGCTCATATTATTCAAACAACCCTTGGATCTGCCCATTGATTCTCATCGATCTCTGACCACATGTATCCATCTTTATCCAAGATTATTCTTTACTGTGCATTGCTCTTACGTTGTCTGGGAAAGTTTATACTATGCTTGTCACATGACTGCAATTCTCTTTGCAGCAATTTACTTCACTCTTGTTCACTTGTTTAGTCTTTGCTATCCACATCTGTGAAAGTCCTAGTTTCTTGAACTTTGTCCTTTGATCTTATATTACTGCGACTTCATTTTTCTTCCATGTTTCATTTACTCTTTTTGTCGTATTGTATGAAGCATTTATCATTGATGATTTTCTTGAGTTCCAACATTTATTGGCTTTGTGGCCATATCCACCACAACTATAGCGTCTCATAGTGTAACAATGTGCAACAATATGTCCAACATGATTGTAGTTCCAACATCTTATATTGTTGTTGAACCTACCAACTTGTTTTCTTCCATGACGCCTACAATCCAAGGCTTTATGTCCATATTCATTACAAGAAAACAATAACAGTTAAAAACACTCTCATACCTTCTTTGATTCATCCATGAAGGTGTCTCTCTTCTAAACTTTCTTTGAGGTATATGAGTGGCTTCTGGATGTCTTCTTTGATATGATATTCTAAATTTTGTAGTGTTTCTTTTATTTCTTGAACATGAAGAACCTGAGTCATACCTGCTTTCACTTTTTACAAATGAAGGAGTTTTTTCAAACCTATCTTCATCCTTTACAAATGAAGGACCTGTGTCGGACCTATCTTAATCCTTTACAAATGAAGGACCTGTGTTAGACCTGTTTTCACCTTTTACAAACGAAGGACCTACATCAGGTTTCTTAAGAGTATTGATTTCTTCCTTGTTGTATCCAAGACTGGATTTGTCATTTGGTGATATCTGACTATCCAAGATCTCATCCAAGGTCATGGAGTTGTTCAAGAACTTGATTTGGGTGTTTGACTTCTCAACCTTCTTTCTAAGATTCACAACTTCTGCTTCCAACTTATGACATGATTCTTCCCTTTTGTTCAAATGGTTCCTCACTACCTCCTCCCTTCTTTTGGCTTCTTCAAGTTGGATTTTAAGATTGACACAGGTTTCCCTTAGTTCTTTTAGATCTGCAAGGCTTTTGCTTGGTTCATCATCTTCCTTATTTTCTTCTTTTTCTTGACTGAGTTTCAGTCTTTCAATCTCCTCTTCTTTTGCTTGATTGATTTCATTTTTCAGTCTCTCGATCTCCTCTTCCTTTTCTTTTGTTAGATTAGAAACTTTTGTTTTCAATCTTTCGATCTCTTCTTCTTTGTTTTCTAACTGAATCTTTTGCTCATATATGATTTCTTCATTGTCTTTGAGATTTTCTTTTATTTCCAGGATATGCCTTTGATTGCTAATCTCATCATCTTCCTTCTTCTTTTCTTTTGCTTGACTGATTTCTTTCTTCAGCTTCTCGATCTCCTCTTCTTTTTCTTCTAACTGATTATCCTGCTCATATATTATCTTTTCATTGTCCTTGAGCATTTTCTTTATTTCCAAGATATGCTTTTGACTCTTTTAAAGAAATTCTTTAGTGTAATCATGAAGATAGCTATAGTCTGAATCATTATGGTCATAGCAGTATTTGCAGAGACTCCAATCAACCTTTTGCTTGGCCTTTGATAGTTCTTATTCTACTTCTTCTGTGATATAAATGCTAACAGAACATTCTTGTATTGTATCTGAGTCTTCTTCTTTGCTTGCAGGTGAGGATTCAATATCAACAATATTGCAATCAAAATATTGTGGAGAGTCTTACCTTTATTGATGGTTGAGTATTTCTCTTCATCCTTGATAGGAATGTCTTATGTGTCTTGTCTTTTTATTTGATACATCTCTTCTAACTTCATCCATAAGTCTTTGGTGGATGTCCATAGTCCTATGCTTTCTTTGACGGTATCTGATAATCCATTGAGAAGAATCTTCAATGTCACTTCATTGTTCTTCCTTACTCTTCTTTGGATTGTAATATTGGATAGATTCTTTGATGTAGTTAAGTCTCAGGGCTTGCTTACTACTGAATTCCAAACTTCAGATCCTTTTGACTTCAAATATTGTTTCATATTTTCTCTCCATGAGGAATAATTTGTTCCATCAAATAAGGGAGCTTCAAT
>SNQJ01S0176158.1:7792-19999 GCA_010110895.2 Picea sitchensis | reverse complement strand
AAAAAAACTCATTTACATTTACAAATATTTTGATGTTACCAAGCTCATCTGATTACATTCTATGGTGAATTTTGGAGTGATAACACCTGTAACCTTCATGTACCAACAAAACCAATAGGTAAGTGACTTCTCTATGTTTCATCTCATGTATGTATGTTCCCTGTATATATTGCAACCTGCGTATGTATGTGGCCTTTCTATATTGCAGCCTGCGTATACCTTCTGAGAGCCAGGGTTTTCACCTTTCTGAACTCTAACTCTTTTCTACCTCTGTTACTGTCACTGTCATTACCATTGTCACTGATACTCAACCAAATCCTCTCACATGGATCATATGCCAAAGACACCTCTCAACTATATGTTCAACAAACACATGCCTCAACCAAGATCCAAGGTCACCACATACCATCAGAAGATATGTGTCTCAACCATGTACCAACCTTTACCATGCATTAATATGTACCACAACCATACACCAACCTGTACCATCAACCATGTACCAATCATGTACCTATATAGTGTACCATACCATGCATCAACCACACACATCAATACATGTACCTTATACCATACCATGTGAGAACCATGAAATGTATCTCATATACCATATCAAGCATCAAACATGTGTTGTACCATGTTGTTACACATCAAAATTACTCACTTCAATAGTGTCGCAAGTGTCGTCATTACAAGTGTTGTAAGTGTTGCATCTTGTCCGCAAGTGTCGCATATTGACCACAAGTGTTGCAAGTGTCACAAAAATCATACTGCCATCTTGCCTATGTCGTGCCTCTAATGACATCACAAGGACACTTAAAACACCTCAAAGACTAGTTTCGAAGAAGAGAAATCAATTAACAAGGAGTACAAGCCTTTTTCCACTAGAAAAACCACTCAAAAAGGGATTTTGGAGTGAAGCACTCCCCTACCCACTGTCAGGGAGTGCCAGTGCTCGTTGGGCCTCTTTGGGCCTCTTTGGGGGAGCGTTGAAATTTTCTGTGTACCCTTTTGGGGGAGCGCTACCTTTTCTGAGCGGATTTTTGGTTTGTTGAGCTAAAATAGGGAAGAATCCCCTCAATTTCTGAAGGTGGTTGGATTCGAATAGAAGGTCAAGGCATGATCTTAGGGAAGATCCTCAACTGAAGGAGAAGAATTCTCAACTTATCCCAAATATATCTCAAGTGGTTGGGCTTGTCCAAGGTTATAAAAGGAGGCCTCCTCATGGTGAAAGAGGGACTAGAGATTGATACCAAACTTATGATCCTATAAGTGGTATGAACAAAAAAGATTGGAGATATGAAACTTATGATCCCATAAGTGAGATGTTATCAAAGAAATCAGTGTAAATTACTTGAGCAAAGGGGTTGGACAAGGAGAATTGGAAGAAGTTGTTGCACCTTCATCAAATGATTGTAAGTACTTTTACTTGTTCTTATCAATATATCAATGCTTGGCCTGTTTCTTTCAAACTTATGTTTGTTCCACATGAGTTTGTTTTCAGTAGATAGATCTATATTTGCGCTAATATCAGTAGAATAGGAAGTCCATTGTATCTTTGTTTGTTCTACAAGACTTATCAGGGAGCTTAGGATTGAAGCTCAACATGGACTTTGCAAGGACAAACGTCGTTAATAAGGTACATATCTTTCTTCTTCTCCTTCGTATATTAGCTTGATTAGACCTAAAAGGATCTGAGTTCATTCTTGATTTTGGCATTAGCTCAGGAGTTTCATCCTCTCAGTTCATCTTGGTATTGGCCTTCAACACCCTGTTTTCTAAGAATTGATCCTCTTTTGTTTGGAAATTTGACATTTTCTTTCCTTGCCTTGAAGTCACTCTTTGTCTTTGTTGACCTAGAGTTAACTTGTTGTTTTCTTCTCATTTATCTGACATAGTGGAAGATTTTGTGAGGAAATCCAAAGGTCTGTGAACCTTTCCATTTGATCTTTGAGGTCAATTTTCCAACATCTCTCTTTTGTTTGAGGTTTTTGGTTCTTGTTTGCAAATTTGGTTATCTTTGTCCTTCTTGTTTATTCATGATGAGAGTGTATTTTTGTTTGTGTGAGGTTTGATTCTGATTGTTTAATCCTGAAGTATGATTGACATTAGAAGTTTTACATTTGATTATCATTCACATATAAGCAAAAGGACATATTTTAGTGATTGGTTTGGATATTAGAAGGCATTTATGAAATTTTTTAGCATTACATTGGATTTGATTGAGAAATAATTGTATGAGGATGCTCCATCTTAGTGTTTGATAATGAAAAGAACTTTCTCTCTTTCCATTAAATAGGCATTCATCGAAAGACAAGACTGCTTATTATTTTCTTGTGATTTTTTTGGGAATTGAGTCATCATACCATCAGTTTCATTTTCATACACCCTTGAGTAAAGAACAACTGTAAAATTATTGCTAATTAAAATTTATCTAGAACATTGTTTTTAGAATCTTCCACCAACATTAGACTAGGACTAGTACTTTGGATAAGGTTGTGAGTACAAATCTCCAAAGTTTTTCAAAACAAACATTAGCAGCTTGTGATAGGGAGAGGAAATCCAATTGTCGTATAGGATTTCTGGGATCCCCCTCTCACATAGGGGTTATGTACGAGGTCGCATTCGGGAGAATTATGGGGATTATCCCTCCATGGTTCAATTGTTTATAGTGGTTAGATCGTATATTGGGGGTCACTTGAGGGTATACCCACGATTATGGTTGGGAGCCTCTCGAGTTGATTTCAGACTTGTTATCCTACCCATATGTTCGGATCGGATTGTCAACTGTACCCGCCCAGGGGCTGAATGTGAGTTGGTGTCCTTAGTTTCCATACTCTTTAGGTACTTACACAAGGTGACAGTGAAGGGAAGTCTTTGTTGTACCTGGAATAGACATTGGTCAAACTCACTCGGGCTCCTTGGAGGGTAAATCCATAATTACTGCGTGGAAGCTTGCACCAAGGTGAAATTCCATTTAGCAGGTCTCCATTGTAACTGTTCCACCATATCCTAGCCCCTTCTTGAATTTATCACGCGACGTTGGATTCCATCACCAACTAGTATGGTCATCGAGAGAATTTTTTGTTTTCTTGGTTTTGATTCCTAGATTTTATTAGCGTATGCTGTTTCTTTTCGTTAGTTGGCCCTAGATTTTTAGCATGTGATGTTATTCTCCAAGATTGAGCCTATATACAATAAAGGTCTTTTCCGATTGCGTAGGATGCAAGGGCTTCCTCCAGAAGTCTACTAACCCTTACCTCTTAATCCTCCAAAAGACAACTACCGTGGAGAGGTAGAAAATCAATCCGACGTTGGGAGTGTTGTTACTGCTCCATTAGAAAATCAAGAAGGCGCTTTGGTTACAGTTGAGAATCCCACTCATCGCACTACATCTGTGTCAGCAACCCCTCTCGAACCACTTTTTCTTCATTTAGACTCCCTTGGGAACGCCATAGATGAAGAGGTCCCACAATTACCTGAGAGAGAATTTACTGAAACATATATGGGATCCACATAACCAATATTTGGTGATGAGTATAGGAGTCCTATTCGTCCTACCACTGCAGTAGATACAAATCACACACCTACTTGTTATGTATGGAGGACTTCATCAAGATGTTATCTCTATGAGCATTTTGAATCCATTCGACAACCCTTTAATCCTCATGACCCTCCTGTTGAAACTGGGTCATCCGGTCAAACTATGAATCACCCGATCGATCAGGTCATTAACCCTACTGTTACGTTGGCACAAGTCCATCCTAATGCTGGACTCATCACCTCTATTCATTCCCAAGGCACTTTGATCCCTACCCCCACTTTTACAAACTTTCACTCTACAGCTCCACATGTTCTACACAATCTTGCTGGTACATATTTGCACTAGAGAATGCAGACCCTTGCTAGAAAAATGAAACTGACTGGAGGGAAACCACCATCTAGCGGACCTATCCCTCCTGGAAGACCACCATCCTATGGCAGGCCTACCCCTCCCGGGGGACAACCATCTTTTCATATTATTCTCAGAGGGCAACCTCCCTTTGCCAGTCATACCCAGGTCGTTAATACACCATTGGTAGGGGGGAAACCTTCGTTTGCTGGAAATCCTTCACAATCCTGGGGAGTATCTTCGGGAGGTACATTTACCCAACCCCACATTAGGGGGCACTCATTTCACAACCCACAAGGAGGAGTATCAAATCATGTTCCTTCCAGACCATCTTATGGACAACCTTATCCGAGCGGCATCCCAAACACCACCTGGAGTCCTCAAGGACAACAACCTTATCCTTCCCAAGGGTCTAATGTTTATCCTCCACCTAATGTGTATCCACCTCTGGGATCTACTGCTTACCCTCCTCAAGGGAAATTTTTTTATCCCCCTTATGGGCAAGAAAATAACCCGGTTTATAATTCGCATAACCCACCGAGTTATGCAAATGTTTCTCAACCATCATCAAATCCTTCTTATCCTGGTAAACAACAACCGTACGTAGGAGGACCTACTGGTTACAATTATCCACCTAACCCAGTTTATGGTCCTACTGGTGTTCCTATGCCACACTAGTATCATCCACAAGTTAACCGACATATACCTTTCCTTGTGACTCTGGATCTCCTAGACTTGTCTCGGTTAACCAATGATCCTATTTTTCATTCATCAATTTGGCCAGTTATTCCAGCTAAACTTCCTTCTGATATTCCAAAATTTGATGGAAAACCTGGAGAAGATCCAAATAACCATGTGATGAATTTCCGTTTGTGGTGTTCATCAAACTCCCTCATGGATGATTCTTTTCATGATTTCAACTCCCTTGCCATGCATTTCCTCATGAACTTTTAACTACCTATTTGCTACGAGACAAGTACTGAACTCTTGACCTCTCTTCGTCAAACTGACTCTGTGCATATCTCTGACCATATTCATGAGTGGAGACGATGACGTAGGATGATCAAAGCAATCATTTCTAACCAATTATTGGCGTAGTGGTTTACTAAATCAGTTTTACCCTTGATCGCTCGTGATGTCGCTATGGGTGGCGTAGTCATCGAGGAAGAAACCATTGCTCGGGCTCAGTACTTAGATTTAGTTTATCCACAATCTGGTACTTTGTATGAGTTTCTTTCGAATGCTACTCGAGCTAATGTCGATCCATCCAAGCCATCATCCTCATCTCATGCGGATGGTGTTATCGGTTCCGTCAAAACTCAATCTACTTCCCAGTCGACCAAACTCTCCTCTACCTCCCCCCAAACTTAGATCTCTAAGGTGAATGAAATTCAATCTGCCCCTTCACAACAATTTCGAGGTAAGAAGAAGGAAAAAAATAAATAAAAAAATACTAATAACAATGAACAACCAAAAAATCAAGCTCAAACACCTGCTACCGAAAATAAACCACAAAATAAACTGAAATTCCCGTGTATCATTTGTGGTTACGACCACTACACTCGAGACTGTCCACATCGCGATGAAGTGGCCAAAATTTTCCAGGGAAATTCACAACCCGCTGTGCTTACTCAGCCTTTTCCATAACAACAATCCATGGTAAGCCTTTTCCATAGTAACAATCCATGGTTTCTCAAACCCCCTCTCCTGGGGGCAGTTCTAGCCATCCTCATGATGATGCCTCAACAAGTGCCCATATTTATATGTTTAATGGGATTAATTTGACCACTCGCTCTAAGACACACGACACACTAGTTAAACCTAACAAAGGAAAAGTCAATAACGGTACCGATACTTTATCGGATCCATCACCGTCCTCCGTTAGTCCTCCATCAGTTAATCCTTCGTCTGGACCACTTTAGATTGAGAAACCTACGTTTGACTCTATCTTATGCCCTCCTAAGAGAACTATCCATAAATCTTCCTTTAATCCTAGTTAACATGCTACCCAAAACTACAACATTGTTGAAGATTTGGCTCAAGCACCGTGTGATATGTCCGCGTTAGAAGTTCTACAACACTGTCCCAGTCAATGTAGAATGATCTTGGCTATTATTGGCATTGCTGATCCTGAGTCATCCAAAAATATAATGTTTAACCTGGACAATTATACATCTCGACTCTCCCACCAACTTGCTTTCCAAATTGATGTCGTTGTTCACAATCAACAAATTCATCGAACCATCTTGGATAAGGGAGCCTCTACTTGTGTCATGTCTTTAGCATGTTGAAAAGGTTTAAAATCAACCGCACTTAACAAATCCCCAATGATGTTATGTGCATTCGATGGGTGAGGTTTTCATCCCCATGGACTTTTACAGTCCATGTCCGTCCAATTGGGTGGCAAAACCGTCACTGTTGATGTCGAGGTGGTCGATGCTCCCCTCGATTACACCTTATTACTTGGAAGAAGTTGGTTTTATGCTATGACTATCGTTTCTTCGTCAGTATTTCGATGTGTGCAATTTTCCCATCAAGGTAAAATTGTCACTGCTGATCAGTTAGATTTTTGTACACTTGATGCTTGCACTCCTGCTACCAACAATATTCCCTTTCTGAGAGATTACAAGATCACATATGAGAGCGTTGGTGTTGGATTGTTGAAAGAATATAGCCTTATGGGTACCTTCCCTACACCACTTCCACCCACCACACATCATGTTTCCACAATCAATATGATTTCGACTATGGTTTATCAATCCTTGGAATCATATGACCTTTGGATTGTACCTAGTCCATTGGAATTTGATGCACTATGTGACACAATGCCACTTAGTCCAGCCGAAACCTCATATGTTTCCATCCAATATGCCTCTCCCTCCTTGGATGACCAACATCTCTTGGAAACCGACACTTACTCGATGCCATCATGGTTAAATTCCTTGACGTCTGTGTTCGAGTACATTTCCCAAATTTTTCCTTATGATGAATCTATTCGAGAAATGCTAAGCATTGATGAGCTACCTCGGGATGATAACCCTCATCGATCCTCTTTTCTTCCCCCTCGTGAATAAATTTGGGGAGATATACACTCTATCTTCCCTCCTGATGTTGATTTTCCATCGTCTCCCATGCCTTCAACTTCTGATGATTTGGATCCGGTAGTTGACATGGTGATCTCTTCGGTAGGGCTATTGGAGCATGATCTCCTTACCCCTGTCGCGATCCTCGACATGTATTCCTTCCATATTGATTTTCTTCCATCCAATGAAGATCTCTTGGAAGCCATGACCGAGTTTTGTCCCTTGACATGGTGTCCTTCTAGAGCGTTATTCTCTTGGAAGCCATGATCAAGGAGAGTCTACGAGCATATTTTCTCTTCTCTGTAGAAAGCTCGTTAAAAAATGAAATTGAGGCTATGAGCATATTTTCTCTTCTCTATGGCAAGCTCGTTAAAAAAATGAAATAGAGGTCATGAGCATAGTTTTTCTTTTCTGTAGAAAGCTCGTTAAAAAATGAAACAAAAATCTAGGGATTGAACCCAGAGCCTTGAGCATAGTTATTTTCCCGTGTCAAGCTCATTAAAAAATGAAATCGTCACTTCTCCTACCAAGATGAGTCTTTCATTAAGTCTCATTTTTGAACCTTCATTTTCATCCACCTTTATCCTTTTTCTCATCCAGTAGAGAAATTGGTGACACCCTCACAATCGGTGAATGAATTGAAGCTTGGGGCACATCTCTCCAGCCTTTGATGATCATTATGGAGTTAAGTCGCTAGCTTTCAAGCTGGGGGCATACCAAGCTTAGTATTTGTTCTTTCTCATGCTCGTAAATACATGAGAATGAAACCGGGTAAACTTTTATCTTTTTTTCGGAGCCGCATGGATAAACGAAAAAGGAACCCCTTGGAGTCTCCTTTAAGTTCTTTTTAGACTCTCTAAACATGAAAAGATTGTCGAGTGATATTACTTCCTTTACCACTCATTATAAGGTTTGAAAGGGCGTCTTTCGAGTGATAATTTATCTCTTTTTCGGCCTCGCAAGACTAACATTACGAAAAAGGACACTGGACAACACCGGAGTCATCTTTAAGTTCTTTTCAGACTCTCTAAATATGAAAAACCACTAAGTTTACCTTCTATGGACTCATTGAGTCATTAAACAATTACACATTGAAGGGCTCATATGAGACCGAACCCTTATTTCTTCCAGTTCACTAAACAAAGGAAGAGGGACTTATCGAAGGTGAGTCATATGGAGCATGTTACCCTCCTCGAGCTCGTTAAATTGAAAAGAGGTACTCGTCTATCTGGATGGGGGGAAAATTGAAAGAAGCAAGCCAAGTAGTTTTTGAGAACACTACTAGTAGCTCTTACGGTTACCCTTGAACATGAAACTTTGTCTTTGCACGCATTTTAATCCATTGAACCTCTGCACTGAGCCAATCCTCTGAGTTTATTTTACTCCTTTGGGTCACCTGATGAAATTCACGGCATCCACTGCATCATCAAGTTTTGGTCCATGTCACGTTTCTGATGTTGCGCCTCAGTGTTCAAGGGAAATATCTGCCTCGAGAGTCAGCCAGCACAATTATCCTGTTTCAATACCCGTGTCATTCCATGTTCATTTTATCTACCAATTACATATTTGTTTCAGTATCATTTCGTTGATGGGGAATACATCAATGCCCTCCTTCAGCGAGTCTATTCCTGTCGAATTCAACACATTATCTAGGAACTAGACTTAGAAACCAGTTAGTACTTTGGGACCTGCATGCCTCAATGGAGGGCCTCCTCACATCCGACAGTGGGTTTACAACTTTGACCCCTGATCGGATGATTCCATGGATGTTTGACTTCATCTCATCCATTCACATTCGTTGGAATGTACTAGAGTACCTTGGGAATCATTGACATCAATGGTGATCTCCCTCATACTTGTTAACGATTTACCTCATTGACCGGTAATCAAGTGGTTTCTACCATGTTCGACATCAGGACATATATTCACATGGTTAGATTCGTACTACATTGGGACCGGTAAGAATACCCTAGGTTGATTTTTCACTCTTATGTATACTTTGCCCAGGTTGCGAAGGAGTTCTCTTGAACTATGACACATATACTGTTACATAGATCCACTTTGTATTGGTCATGGCTATGTCTTGTCATCTCATATATCCACTGTGTATTCTTCGTGGCTATGATCAGTTCATGTCATAGGAGTATAGATCCACATTATATCTTTAGTGGCTATACCATTTTGTCAATATACTTATGGATCCACAATGTATTTTATGGCGACCATACCTAAAAAGTCTTTATCACTCAAGCATAGGTATGCTTGCCTTGGGTTTGAAACATGTCATAATATTTGTTTGATGGTTGTGTGCATATTTTTCCAGCCTCTCTGCGTCCATTCCCTTGCTCAAAAAAGTCTACAAAGTACTTCAGTCATCATCGTCTTCTGACTTCTCACTTTGGGGGGCAATCTGTTACACATCAAAATTACTCACTTCAATAGTGCCGCAAGTGTCGTCATTACAAGTATTGTAAGTGTCACATCTTGTCCTCAAGTATCACATCTTGAACACAAGTGTCGCAAGTGTCACAAAAATCATACTGAAATATTTCTTATGTCGTGCCTCTAATGACATCAAAAGGACACTTAAAACACCTCAAAGACTAGTTTCGAAGAAGAGAAATTAGTTGACAAGGAGTACAAGCCTTTTGCCACTGGAAAAACCACTCAAAAATGGATTTTGGAGGGCAGTGCTCCCCTAACCACTGTCAGGGAGTGCCAATTCTCCCCGGGCCTCTTTGGGGGAGCATTCAAACTCTTTGTGTACCCTTTTTGGGGAGCGCTACCTTTTCTGAGAGGATTTTTGGTTTGTTGAGCTAAAACAAGGAAGAATCCCCTCAATTTCGGAAGGTGGTTGGATTCAAATAGAAGGTCAAGGAATGATCTTAGGGAAGATCCTCAATTGGAGGAGAAGAATCCTCAACTTATCCCAAATATCTCTCAAGTGGTTGGGCCTCTCCAAGGTTATATAAGGAGGCCTCCTCATGGTGAAAGAGGGACTAGAGATTGATACCAAACTTATGATCCTATAAGTGGTATGAACATAAAAGATTGGAGATATGAAACTTATGATCCCATAAGTGAGATGTTATCAAAGAAATCAGTGTAGATTACTTGATCAAAGGGGTTGGAAAAGGAGAACTGGAAGAAGTTGTTGCACCTTCATCAAAGGATTATAAGTACTTTTACTTGTTCTTATCAATATATCAATGCTTGGCCTATTTATTTCAAACTTATGTTTGTTCCACATGAGTTTGTCTTCAGTAGATAGATCTATATTTGAGCTAATATAAGTAGAATAGGAAGTCCATTGTATCTTTGTTTGTTCTACAGGACCTATCAGGGAGCTCAGGATCGAAGATCAGCTTGGACTTTGCAAGGACAAACATTGTTAATAAGGTACATATATTTCTTCTTCTCCCTCGTATATTAGCTTGATTAGACCTAAAAGGATTTTAGTGTCCATGTTAAGCACTTTTCTATCTTTGCCTTAGGATTCTAGAGACCAAGAGGGAATCTTCTTGTTTGCAGAAGGATGCACCTGTAACACACAAAGAACACAAGATGCATGTACAATTTTTCTTTTTATTATGGACAACAATCCAGGGGTTTTTCAGCAACAATTGAATAGAGTACAACTCCACAAGAGCACCAGCTCTATATTCTAGACTCATCTTACATTCTCATCATCAACTGAGATGAGGCAACAATCCTCAAAAGATGTCAATCTGTCAACAGGTACGCGACCTGTCAATAGTTCAACCCGTGTATGTACGCGCTCTGGCTCACTACAGTCCACGTATGCACGCGGCCAGTGTATACAACAACCTGTGTATACCTTCTAATCTTCTTAGGGTTTGTTCTTCAAGATCAACTCAGATCCTCTGCAACCAATATATCATTCTCTTATGTCTTTGACTATCCAAACTAACCACCAGCCAACTACATCACATCCAAGCTCTCCAATAGCTTGCGCATACTCCACAACAAATCAATATGAATGTTATCTCAATCATGTATAAACAACTAGTATACCATAGCAATCATGTCACCACTGAATCCAAAGAGTACTACTCACTCCATCAACCAAATCTACCAAACTGAACCACATCATAGAAGCCATATCAAGAATTCCCTAAGCATTCACAACACATCAAGCAATAGTATCCATCAAGACAATAATGTAACCATACCAGTGTCTCAGTGATAGATCTGAGTCCATAGAATGAAGATATGGAACCTTCTTCAGTCTTCAACAACTTGTCATCATCTCAACCACAAATCTCCATGATTTTGTCCACTATACACTCCCTGTACAAAGTCAGCCCGCATATACCTTCAGTGTATACACACCCTATACATAGAAAACCCACATATGCCTCAAAATATAGGGTTTCTGAACTTATGAAACTTTTGCCTTCAAGATATCCAATATTGGCAAAACTTTGATGCATCCATGAGATCCTCCTCACACTCCCTTTCTCAGAATAGATCTTCAATCATGCTCAAGAGTTCCACACCAAAAATTCTCTCACAAGAAGCTCTCCATCAACACTTCACAAGATAATCTCACATGAAGCTCTCCATTGATCCACACAAGGGATTATCTACAAGAGACCATTGCTATATTATTTATATTTTCATCCTCTACGTCACTTAACCCATTTTTAGGTCACTTAACCCATTTCTAGGTTACTTAACCTCTTTTCCTTATTTTAGGGTTAACTACTTTCCATAAATAGAAGGTTCTCCAATACTTTATCATTTGAATATTCCTTCTTGATTTTATCACTTCTCTTTATTATTTAAATAATCCACCTTGACTTTGTCACTTTACTTTATTATTTAAATAATTATTTCTTCTTTTAGGTCACTTTGACTTCTTTGACCTTGTGGGCTTCAAGCCTTTATATGGGGGTCCTTCAACTTCGTAAGGCCATAACACTCAAACCGTGAGGAGTTATGTGACATTCCACATACCACTGGAAATGGTATGACAAGCACTATCCATCTAGGATAGTTTCACCAACAAATTAATTGATTTTCATCTCATTATTCCACATACAAGCATGGGTCCTCCAACCATTCTTCTAGGACAACTCATTCCACAAAGCCATGAGGGATTTCACCATAAGGGGACCACTTTGGAGTTCATCCATTTGTGCACCTTATCAATCATGATAAGACAATAATGAGTCATATATACATTTTTCAACAATGCATCATATACCAATG
>SNQJ01S0176157.1:7139-19999 GCA_010110895.2 Picea sitchensis | reverse complement strand
ATATAGTGCATGTTGTCTTATTGATGAGAACCATGTGTTTAAGGAAATGACAATGGTAGCACTCTTTGCATTCTCAGATTCAAATAAATTCATACTTGAATGAAGTATTTTCATAGTTGGGTTCGTAATACTAAATTGGATTCAAGGTCATAGCCCTATTATGAAGGGGAGGATTTTGACACCCCATGCTAAGTGCAGTCATCGTGTGAGATATTCTTTGTCTACAATGATGGATGTTGTTGTTGATTATGAGTGATTGCCTCTTTTATGGGTAGCTAATGGTTACAAGTATTACCCTTCATGGATGATAACGAGTTTTTCCTTAATGGCTAGTTGTTGATAAATTGTACTATTGCTAACATCTAATGTGTTCCCCTCATTAATTATTATTAAGATTATATTTATGTGTTGGATACACATTGAATATAATTTATGTGTTTTATATTAATAATTGGACTTCTCCTTTGTATAGGATCCCTTTCCCGATGAGACTCTTGTGTGATCTCATGATTGTTCCCTTTATGAACTATGATGAGAAATCCTTATTTTGATGTGTTATTAGAAGGCTACTGCACTTTTCCAACATGTTGTTCTTTATTTATATTACATGATGTCCTTATAATTCATTTTTTTAGATAAGCACTGATGTTTTAATTGACTGATGGGAGATGATTGTCATGGAATCACAACCCCCAATTTTCTGGCTTATATAGATAAATGAGTATGATAAACCTAGGTATTATACTGCACCCATCCTCCAAGCTAGGTCATGCCATTGCTAAAATGACCCAATAATTTTTTTTATACGAATTTTAGATGCAAAAATAACACACAACATGGCATTCAAGCTCATGCAATTGCCCATACTAGTTAAAAATGTAAATGAAATTACTTTAAATGAACACAACAATAACTAAAAACATACAACAACATTGGACCACATAAATATATATTTTAATTCACTATTATGCTCAAATCAAGCAACAGTAACCAAAAGAACTCAGAGTAAAATGCAGAGCAATTATATCATCATTTAACATAGATAAAAATAGAAAATAAGAACACTTATCTTAGTTAAATATGAAACCCATTGTAGAGGACACATGTTCCTCCCAACCATAGACTTTATGTTCCAATTCTCAACAACAAGTCACCCCTGATATGGGGCTATGACTCCACAAGAGATGGTGGTTCCTAAGGTTGGCTATTGTCCCCTCTCAACAACTAAATCCCATAGCTAATTCCAATCCACCAACTCTCTTTCCCATCAACTTGCAGAACCAAAGGAATGGGATCCCCTTCTCTTCCACAAAGTCCCTTAGGATATCCCACTTCCCTATTTGGGATCCAACATAGATTGGATAGGAAATATCTCAGCTGGGGACTCCACAAATCTACAACTGCAATAAGAATTCACACAACAAAAAAATACTTTCTCTCTTAACACTTTCTTGAATAATAAATTACTCCTAGGCCCACAACATCTCTTCCCATGAAATTAAAATGCCAAAACAACTACCATACATGCCCACTATGGTTTCCTTCAAGCTTTAGTACTCCAAACTCTCTTGTTGTCGAAAAATATGCATGTAAAAACTATTCCCCTTACCCATAAAAAATTCCTTCTTGTCTCATGCTTCCTTGAATCACACCCTTCCTAAGTTTGATTATACTCATCCCCCATGCTCTCAATAACTATGGGATGTGACTTCTCACACCCACCCTCTTACGTGAATTCAATGATTAGGCTCTATTATAGTCAACATAAAATAGAAGGTTCAAAGTAAAGATAATTTAGAAAGATAGTTTGGGTTTACTAGACATGGGTAAACTCTCCCCCTTGGACCCCTTCCCTCTCTTGTGGATTAGTAAGCCCCCAAGTATTCTTCTGTGCCCATTTGTAGCTGACGATATATTTTTATTTATTTTATTCAATATACATAATTTACATATTACATTACTTGGCCCATGACCATAAATCATATTTACAATACACATTGCTAATTTGGGGATTAAAAATGGGGATGTTATATTCCCCCCCTACAAACTGCATTTACCTCAATGCACATCACCATACAATTTACACATTGACATATGTAAAATATTACATCAAAAAAATTTGATAATTCCACAACTTAATGACTCACACAACAATTCCCACCAGAAACTCGCTTTTCCCCTCAACCCACACATCCCAAGGAATGGGATATGGTGTCAGTCGGATAGGAGTCTCAGAGTTGTGGCTCCATGAACTCTAGCTACCAAAATGGAGTCTTCATTCACTTATGTACAAATGTACATTCAATTTTCTTCAAAATTTGCAAAAAATTGTGGGTATTCATCCCACATGGATTCTTCATGCTTCCACGTAGCAGGTCCATTGAACCTTTACCAAGAAGATGGATTTTTTCTTGATCACTTTGAATTTCTATTCCAGGATGCGCATTGGTTCCACTCAAAAGTCCCATTCCTGTTCCACATGTATCACTATACAATCAATCACGTGGTTAAGGTCATGTACATACTTTTTTAATAAAGAAACATGGAACACATTATGAATTCTCATGGATGTAGGGAAGGCTAGCATGTATGCAACTAGGCCCATCCTTTCTAGAAATTCAAATGGCCCATAGTATCTTTCTTCCAACTTTGGGAAACTTCCCAATTTCAATGAACTTCGCTTGGCTTTAAATTTTAAACGCATATGCTCTCCCACTTTGAATTCTCTATGTGTTCTTATTTGATTGACATAGCTCTTTTGTCTGTCTTGTGCAACTTTCAAATTCTTCCTAATATTTTCCATCTCCTCTTCCATTTCCCTTAACAATTTCGGCCCAATCATGGCTTTGTTTGTAGGGTTATACCAACTCACTAGTGTGATGCATTTTCTTCCATACAATGCTTCAAATGGGATCATCTTCAATGATTCCTGATACCCATTATTGTAAGAAAAATCAACTAATGGTTATAGTCCTCCCACCTACAAGGCTTGTCCATTACATACATTCTCAACACATCATCAATTATCCAATTAATATTCTTTTTTTTCCCATCAGACTTTGAGTGATATATTGTACTGAAATTTAGATTTTTCATAGATCCTTTAAATAACCCTTTCAAAAAATCAGAATTGAACTTGGGATCTCAGTCTCACACTATTGCCTTAGGAAAACCATGTATCCTAACAATTTCTTTCATATAAATTTTTGCAATATTTGTTGCCTTATGAGTTACTTTTAAAGGAATGAAATGTGAAGGCTTATAATATTGTCCATCACTACCATAATGGAATCATGTTTTCTTATTGTCTAAGGAAATTTAGTAATAAAATCAATAGTAACAACTTCCCATTTCCATTTAGGAATGGGAAATGGCTGCAACAATCCTGTTGGATGTCTATGCTCAACCTTTACCTTCTGACATTCCATGCATCTAACCAAATAATCAGTTACATATCTCTTCATACTAGGAAAAAAATATTGACCTCTTACAACTGTAATAATTTTCTGCTATCCTGGGTGTTCAATGTACGATACATTGTGCATTTCTTTTAAAACTGAATTTCTCAATTCCCAAGAATTGGGAACATAAACTTTGTTCCTAAACAAGAGGATTCCATAATCTTCAAGATTGTAATATTTATATTTCTGATGTATATTATTATGTTGTAAGCATTCTTTAACTTTCACATAATGTTGGTATGTTGTTACAACTTCTGAAATTCCATCTCTTAAATCTGTCCTATACATACTAATGGTTGTAGAATGACTTTTATGCACCCTTTTACTGAGTGCATCATCCACCTTGTTCTCTTTTCCATTTATGTGCTTGATGTCAATTCATATTTTCTTAGAAATTCCAGCCATCTAGTTTTCCTAGCATTTAGTGTTGGCTATTCAAAAAAGTATTTTAGACTACTATTGTTTGTCCTTAATTCAAATTTTCTTCCCATGAGTTAATGTATCCACACTTTAAAAGTATGTACTATGGTTTCCAACACTAACTCATGTGTGGCATAATTTATTTCATGCTCCTTTAGTTTTCTAGACTCGTAACAAAATAGATGACAATTTTGGGTAAGGAATCCACCAAGCCCTTCCTTGCATGCATCCATGTACACAACAAAATTCTCATTGGGATCTGCAAATTTTAAAACAGGTGCACTAGTTAATAATTACTTTAAGCACTAGAAATTTCCATCACACTTGATACTCCATTTGAATTTTACTCCTCTCTTTTTCAAATATGTTATTGGGTGTGCAATCTTGGAGAATCCCATAATGAATCTCTTTTAGTAACCAACTATACCCATAAACGATATAACCTATGAAATGTTTTTTGGCGTTGTCCAACTTATGATTCCTTGAATTTTCTTTGGATCCACTACTATGTCATCTTCTGAAACATTGTGACCCAAATAATGGTTCTTCTTTTGATAAAAAGTTCTTTTACTCAACTTGGAATACAATTGGTGCTCTTTCAATACTTGTAGCACCATCCTCAAATGTTTCTCATGTTCCTCCTATATCTTGGAATATATAATAATATCATCCAAGAGTACAATGAAAAACTTGTCCATGAAATATCAGAACACCCCTTCATCAGAAACATAAATGTAGCGGGTGCATTTGTCAACCCAAAGGGAACTGCCACAAATTCATAATGATATACCTTTTTTGAAATGTTGTATTTCTGATATCTTCATATATTATCCTTACTTGATAATAGCCTAATCTCAAGTCAATCTTGGAAAACATATTTTCTCTCGTTAACTGATAAAAAATATCATCAATCCTTGACAAATGATATTTGTTCTTGACCGTAACCTTGTTCAACTGTCTAAAGTCAACACACAACCTCAACATTCTACCTTTTTCTTGACAAAAAGGACCGGGGAACCCTAAGGAGAAACAATTTGACATATGTGCCCCTTATTCAACAACTCTTCTAGATGCTTTTTCATTTCTTTCAATTCTAGTATGCTCATTTTGTAGGGAGTTGTGGACACTAGTACAACTATCAACATTAAATCAATAGATAAATCAATGTCCCTCTTTGGTGGAAATCCTGGAAACTCCCCCAAAACATATCATACTCCTTCAAGACTAGATAATCTTCTAGAATTGACTCCTCATCCTTCATTGGCTCTTCCATATGGGCTGCATATATTTTCCACCCTTTTCTAAAACTTTCTTTCAATTGCAATGTTGAAATCTCTTGGACAAATATAGGCCTTGGAATACCTTGCATTTTTCTTAAATTCCTTTCCTCACAATGACATATGAAATCATCATTATAACAATCTAAGATAGCATGATGATTTTCTATACAATCCATACCAATCCAGTGGTCATAAGAGCCAAGCAATATGATGTTCAAATTTTCTTAGTGTTGACTCCATTCATGTTTACTGGGAAATACTTAACAAGCTCACTATTTCTTCTCTTGGTTCCAATAGCTAGCTGAGCTAACCAATACCTTTTATGATTAAATTTCTTCAACTTAAATATTTCAACTCGAATTGTATCTATATAGATATGACTAGCTCCAAAATAAATCAAAATGGCTATGGGTTGACTATCAATCTAACCTTCATGTTCTTGTCTATTGTCCAAGGCTGTATATATCCTTGGCATTCTTCTACCCACATCCTCTAATGTATCCTCCTTCTTGATACTATGCATAATCCTCATCTTATCTCCCCGATGAGGACAATATTTATACATGTGATCTCCTTCACTTCCCCAACACTTTATGGGATATTGTCTTGGCCTTTTCCCCAATGAACCTGTCTTTTTCTGATCACCTTGAGATGGATTTCGTTTTTTATATTCTTGATAGCTATTCTCAAAGAAAGGAATCTTGAATCCTTTCTTCCTATGATCCATCTTTCCTTTCTTCTTATCACCCCAAGCCTTTTGGAAATTTGGCCTTCCTTTGTTCTATTCGTACAAATACTTAGCCTTTTTTATGGATTCTTCCAAATTATTGAGCTCATTAAACTAAATTTTATTGTTGTATAATGATGGTAGTCCACTTAGGAACCTCTGAATTTTGACCTTCTCATCCTTGATGAAGCCCATGTACTTGAGAATTTCCAAGAATTTCACTCTCATATTCATCCATGGTCATGTTTCCAAGTTTGAGTTCAAAGACCTTTGCATCATTTTGTCATAATATTACTCTGACAAATACTATTGTTGGAAATATTTCTTGAACTTCTTCTAGGAAATTATCTCCTCATCAAGGTGTTTAACCTACTTAAGCTGATCCCACAACATAGATGTCTTTTCTTGAAGATGGTAGGATGCAATTTTGGTTTCTACATTTGATGAATAATCATGCAAATGGAAATATTTTCTCATTCCCAAAAGCCATGATTCTTCATCTTCTCCCTTCCTATTCTCTTCATCAAATGATGGTGGCTTGATCTTCCTGAGATCCCCTTGCAAGATATCTAACCCATGTCTCCTCTTCTGATGTTTGAAAGGGGACATGCTTGGGTTGATCTCTGACCTTGAACATGGATGTGATATTTTAGTCACATTCCCTTGTGAATGATGATGTTGATGATGTTTGCTAATATTTTTGGATTTTCTAGGTCCCCGATGATCCTCCCTCCTATCATGAGATTTTGATGCTTCCTCTTTCCTTGCACTAGAGTCTTGTTTTACCATAATATTTATTGACTTTCTTCTGCAACATATTTAGGATTTGTAGTATATTTTTATGAGCCCTCATCATTATTTCATTTTCCACTCTATAACTCTACACTTCCTTCTGTAGGATTCTCATAGTCTCAGCCAACTCTACAGGCCCAACAATTCCCCTATGCCCATTGGATTTAGTCTCTGCAATTCCCATGCTAACATGTAGACCTACGACCTCCTCCTCATGGATGTAAAAGCATAGGGAATCATCCATATCTTTTTTTCTCATATATGAACTAAATTATTCTTTCTCGTACCTCGAATTATCCAAGAATGTGCATGCAACAATTGTTGTTTGAATCAAACATATTGTAAAATATTTATTAATTAGATTACATGTCATTATTCATTTATATTTATAAAGAGAAAAAATGTACTAATACAAATTCTAGTTCCTTATAAACAATCCTCTTTGAAAGATATCTCTAATGGCTATACTTGTGCTTCATTCTGAGTTCTGAGTGAAAATTTACAACCTTCTCAAGTTGCAATTCCCACTCATTGCTCTATTTTTACTATTGCAATTTTTTTAAATATTGTTTATTTTGTTTTTTCTGAGAAAATGTAGTGCTCAATTCAAAATTATAAGTTTATATATGAATCCTCCTCTTAAAAACATTTCCATTGACTTCTCATTTTCCCAAATCCGAGCTTCGAGATCATAGTTATGGTCTGCAGAAGTTTAGACTATTTCTCATTTTTACCCCTTACTGCTACATGTGTCTTCTCTCCCATCTTGTATAGTTTTAGGTACCTAGATATACATATGGTTCAATGGATATCTCATATGGTCCATGATATTTCCATATACTACTCCTATGTTCCAAACTGACTTATGAGTAAGGTGTTATGCCCTTTGGAAGTAAACTGGTACCTAATTAATACCTTATATTGTTTCAACTGTAACTTCCTCATACCAGCTCTGTCTTGCACTCAAAATATCTCATTGGAAATATATTAATGATTTATTTCATTATAGGAACAAAGACTATGTGTACCATAGGTGTATATGTTTCTCTTAATTTCATCTACCTCAAAATGCTATTTATACCCTCAAAATGCCTCCGCAAGTTGATCACCTTCAAAATATGAATATTTTCGTAGAAATTGGTTGATTATTGTTGTAACAGTTTGTTAATATGACATGCACCTACCATTGGAAATTTTCCTTCCCTTTCCTCCTCTTCTTCCTTTTGGAAATCTTCATGTGCACAATTTTAGTATCATGCACCGATATTTAACGCACACAAGTTCTACATTGTGTAGCACCAATATTTAGCGCACGTACCAAAAACAAATATTTATCTCACCCAAGTTCGACAACACACAACGCCCATATTTAGTGCAAGTACCATGCACCAATATTCATCTCGCACAAGTTCTGCATCATGCATCTCCAATATTTAACACATATGTCACACACCAATATTTATTGTGAGCAATTTCTACAATGCACAACTCCAATATTGAGCACACGTACCACACACCAATATTCATCATACCAAGTTCTACAATGTGCATCGCCAATATTTAATGCACATCAATTATCTACCACAACTATGCCAACCCTTTTTGTACCATGTGCGTTGACTTTGATACCATGCCAATAGGGAAGTTGAAACATTTTTCTCTTTTCGATGTTTCGGCACCAAAAATATCTTGTTCATCGACACACTATCTACACATTATATCAGGGGAAATTATGTTTTCAACACCTACCAAATTTTCCATGTTTCTATTTCACGATCATCATGATCATCATGCAAATTCTTGACTCCCCTATCTAAGAAAAATTCAATCGCTTAGAAAATCAAGACGACCCCCCCCATAAACAACCATTATGAGAAAAAATTCGACTTGAATTATGATCTGTAAACTGCCATGGATATTCCACTGGAATAGTTCGTCATAATAGATTTGATAAATAAAATTAAAATCTACAATATGAAGGTTAAATTCCTTTAGATTCCATAATATTTAGTTATTGATTTTCTGCTTATGCATGAATTAGATAAAATGCAGAAAATAGAGAACAAAAAAATACAATAACACACCATCCAAAAAATAACACAAACATTTTCTTTGGGAAACCCTTATGGGAGAAACCCACCTAGAAGGTGAGGCTACTCTTTTGTCTTTCCTCTAGTATGGAGATAATGTAAGTATAAAGGACAAGTCACTCTCTATGGAGTTATCTGAGACTTGTGGCCCATTAGGATGCTAAAAAACATTAACCCCCTATGTTATACTCTCTAATTTCCCACCCCTAGTTTTTTCTTCTCTACCATAGAAAAAAATACAATAATATAGAATGGAACCCCTTCTCCTTGTAGTGACCTAATGTTTAACATAGCCCGATATCCATATAGGGGTAGGGTTTTGACTTCCTCAACCCTCAATTGTGATAATGTTTGGACCTTCTATAGTGTTCTATAAAATCCAATGCATGGCTAGCCCCACACATTTAAGTAATGGGGGCCAACATGGCATCCACTCGCACCATGGTGATCAATACAATAGGTCAACTTGTGGGAGCCATAACTTTTGCATATGAAATCCAATTGAGATGATGTTTTCACTATTAGAAAGGTCTCAGTGTGTAGAATATAGAATCTTTCTCCATAGTAAGGTTTGGACCACAAAAAACTGTCTTTTTATGCCTCAAAATGGCTTCGAAAGATTTCAGATGGTTTTTTGGATCCAAATTTCCAAATTTGGACCAACCACCAAAATATCCTTGCACACTGATTCCTCCAATTTTCCACCCAAAAAGTACTAAGATAGATGAAAAATAATATAATGATCCAATCCAAATCATACCTCCCCATTTAGGGAGTATTTTGGTCCCCAAAATATTTACTGAATGAGGTGAAGAAATGTTTTCTCTACCTTCTCCCTACAGTACCGCTTTTCTTTTCCTGGAAGTTGTCCTCTCAACCAAATCTACCAAAGGTCATGCTTCCCCTTTCCTGTAGTTATAGAACTCTTCTAAAAAAGTGTCCTCTTCCAACTCTTCCTGAGCATCTGGTGCTAAGTCCTCTATGGAAGGTAGGGCCTACTCCTCCTCTTAACACAACATGGAAGGCCCATAGAGTTTGAGATTCTCCACATTCACTTCTGAGTAAATGCGCATGGATGGGGATAGACTGAGTCTATAGGAATTATCTCCCACCTTTTCCACTACCTCAAAAGGACCATACCATAGAGCCCTAATATTATTACCAAGACCATGTAGTATTTCCTTATTCATATGTAACCATACTCAGTATCCCACTCTGAATGTTCTCTCAGTTCAATGTTGGTCATCTCTAGTCTTGTACTTTTCTTGTGACTGATTTAGTGTCTCCTATACTTGCAAATGGATCTACCTGATATTATCAACGATGTTTTATTCTTTTAATGCATCTTTTGTGAAGTCATCCCTCAATCCTCCTTGATGTCCATATAAAAAATCTACATGTGAAGATGGAAAGTATCCAAAATAAGTTTCAAAAAGTGACTTACCAATAGAAGTGTGGAATGATATATTATAAGGGTGTTGTACGTAGATTAGATTTTCATTCCACTTCTTCATATGCTTATGATTGTAACCCCTCAAATGATTCACCAAAATCCTCTTGACTACTTATGTCTATCCATTTGTCTGTGGATAGAATTTTGTTTATATCTTCAACTTAGTGTCCATATTCTCCCACAATGTAGTCCAAAATGCACTGAGAAATTGTGTATACCTATTTGAGATGATGCTCCTTGGTACTCCAAAGTGCATCGAGACCTATTCAAAGAACATGTTCACTGCCTCTTGTCCTTTGATGGTATTTTGACAAGGCATGTGAATGCACATCTTGTTGAACCTATCAACTACCACAAATATATAGTCATGTCCCTTCGTGGTGGTTGGTAAACCTACCAAAAAATCCATGGAAATGCTTTCCCAAGGTCGAGTGGGTGTAGATAAGGGATGGTATAGAAATTTCTTCCTATTACTCTGCTTATTGGTACAATAAACTATACATCCTCTGTAATATACCAGATATAAAAAGTATGCAAAACAGAAATAAAATGCTAGAAATGGTAGAATAACAACAATAGAACCAGAAAATTCACCACAATAGAACTGAAATGATATAAGAATAACAACAAAAATAACACTTTGAATCTAAAAGAAATGTTCATGGGCCTTTACGAGGAGGAAATCTCCAGTTGAGCAGAGCTCTTTTACAATAATATCCAAGCTAGGGTTCTCATACCCTCGACTCCTATTTATACTAAATATGTCTATCAAAAGAAGAATCTAGAGGAAGATCCTTCTAGAAGAGGAAGCGTCTATTAGGTCTTCTTACATCTGACTTATTCTATTTTATTGCAAGGCCTTATTAATATTTACCTTTATTACATCCAAATATATTATTCTACCTATGTGCGAGTTAGGACCCTAACATGTACTCCCCCTTAAAAACAACCTTGTCCTCAAGGATGGAGATGTGGAAATTGATGTAGAATGGTTGCTGGTTCCCAAGTGGCATCTGTTGGAGTTGTATCTTTCCACTGGATTAACACTTCCTTGATGGTTCTCTGATGCAGGCGACACTCACACTGGTTCAAAACTACTTGTGGTTGTAGCCAAATGGATCCTTCTTCGATTAACTCGGGAAGGTTGGTTTGAATTTGGCACTTAGTTCTGAGCACCTTCTTTAAGCAGGAAACATGAAAAATAGGATGTAGCTTCGAATGAATGGGCAAAGATAATTGATAGGCCACTTGTCCCACATGCTTGAGAAATATATAAGGACCATAAAATTTGGGTGCTAGCTTCTGACAATGCTCGGCCTTGAGGGAATTCTGCTTGTAAGGTTGCAGGGGAAGAAACACCTGATCCCCTTCTTCAAATTGACTTTCAGAGCGACCTTGATCTGCTTGTTGCTTCATGTGATTCTGTGCCATGACCAAATGCTCTTTGAGGGTATGGAGAATAGCCTCTCGAACTGTAAGTGTTTGGTCAACCGCTTGGACCTTCGAGACACCAGGTAAGTATGAGAGAACTGAAGGTGGCTTCTGTCCATATACCGCTTCAAAAGGAGTCATGTGTGTAGCTGTATGGTATGAAGTGTTGTACCACCATTCATCTAGGGGTAATCATTGAGCCCACTAATTTTTCTTTTCCAGGAAAAAACACCTCAAATATGTTTCCAAACACTTGTTGACAACTTCTGTTTGACCATCAATCTGGGGATGATAAGTTGTACTGAGATGCAATTGGGTGCCTTGTATCTTGAACAATTCTTGCCAAAAATTTATTGTGAAAGTTGGGTCACGATTAGAAACAATAGAGTGTGGCATGCCATGAAGCTTGAAGACCTGATCCATGAAAATTTGAGCCACAATGGATGCTGTAAATGGGTGTTGAAGAGTGCATAAATGAGCATACCTGGAAAGGCAATCAACAACCACCATGATGACTGATTCATTTCCCGATTTGGGTAAGCTTGTAATAAAATACATAGAAATGTCCTTCCAAATAGCAGATGGAATTGGGAGCGGTTGTAGTGTGCCCAGAGATTTGACTATTTCTCCCTTGTTGCATTGACACACATCACATTCGGTGACAAAAGTACGAATGTCATGTTTCATACCATCCCCCAAAAAATAATGTTTGACCCTATCATAGATTTTGGTGAACCGTGAGTGCCCCGCTGTCGGTGTAGCATGAAGCTCATAAAGTACCATGGCTTTAATCTTTGATTGTTTACTTAAATACAAACGGCCTTTGTATCAAAGCTCATCATGGAGCCAAGAGTACCTTGGGGAAGCTGGAGCACTGGAATTCAATTGTTGGATCAGTTGAAAACTTTTGGGATCTTGTAGCCATTCCTAGTGAACAACTTGGAGCCAATATGGTACAATGAAGGAAAGAGAAAAAAGTGATCCTTCATCTTCATATTTTCGGGAAAGTGCATTCTCAACCTGTTAGAGATATTTCTTGTAAAGGAGTTAAAATGCAAAGGAGTGGGTCAAAAACCCACTTACCCTAAGCACCGGGCTCAAAATGCGCCTGTGGTAAGAGACGAGCGATATTGGATGACAGATATTCGCGCGCCCGGATCAATGGCGCGCATGGGATTCCGGAGCCCCCCCGCCTTTCTACCTTTA
>SNQJ01S0176155.1:0-10557 GCA_010110895.2 Picea sitchensis | reverse complement strand
CCTAGAACCTAACTTTAACACATCTAGTAACTAAGGTCTACCCCCTTTGGCTTCCCTAGGAGTAAGCCTAGACGGAAGAGGTTCCGGTCAAAGTGACAGCATGGGTTGTGAACCTAGGCATTGTGCTTCCAATGACACACTAAGTGAGATGGACTTAGCTCAAGTTTTCAAGTGTGTATAAGGACAACAACATCTTTGGCGCCGTTGCCAGGGATAAGTCATTTATCCTTGGTCTAACCGACTTTAACTTAATTCTTAAAGAACTAAATAATAAAAAAATTTAGGCTTTAAAATTCTTTGAACCTGTGATTGGTTAGCTTTGTGTGATTCCTATCTAAGTGGCGACTCCATTGAAAAAATCTACCAAGTATACTACTAGGAGCACTTCTCAAGGAGTGGTTTATTTTTTTCCCGATCCTGAAAAGGTTTATAGGAGAAGATTAAACCGTTTAGCTCCTAGGAGACTCCTTGAAAGTCTTAGGGAGGAAGCACTCAACGATACCCAATACTTGTTCCAAACTAATAATCAACCAACTGTTAATAATCCCATTAACAATATTAATGTTCTAATGGCCACCTTTCTGAGTCCTTTGAATTTTGCAGCAATCCAAGGTGCCCCTCATGATGTTCTCGAGAAAGCCATTGATAAATTGCCTATCTTCCATGGGAACAATGTTATAAGTGCCAACTCTCACATCTCAAGTTTTCATAGGTGTGTTGGGAAGTATTGTGGAGGTCATAATGAAGAAGATGTAAAGATGACCTTGTTTGTGTATTCATTGGAAGGAAATGTTGCCGAGTGGTTTGAAGATATTCCTGCCGATAAGTTTAACACCCTTAACACAATATTGGATGAATTTAGGAAGAGATGGGGTGACCAAAAGGATCATAGATTTCAGGTGGGTGCTCTAACCACTAGTCACAAGAAAGAAAATGAAATTGTGTTAGAGTTTAACGATAAATTTAATAACATGGTAAAAATCCTTCATCGAGACATTAAGCCTCCGGATGCTGCAATTTTGATTTATTATATCGAGGTTTTTAAGGGTGAAATGAGGTATGCCCTAAGGGATAAGGATCCTCAAAATTTGCATGCAACACAAGAAACAGCGTTAAGGATTGAACGAAATATGCTTGAGGCTAGGAAGTCTAATATTCCTGGTTTTACTAGAGGGTCTTCTTCCCAACCTTATGAGGAGAAGAAAAAGATAGTTGAAAATCAGAAACCCTCTAACGATGACATGAAGGAACTTACTCAATTGATTAAACAAATGGAAATAAATCATGCCAATCAGATCAAGCAAATGGAAATCAACCAAACGAAACAAGTCAATCAAATCACTGCCTTGCAAAACAAGTTGATATCCATGGAAAGGGCTCAAGCTAGTAGGCCCCTACATCGACCGAATGACAAATGGCCTAAGAAATCCTCTCCCCAAGATCAAAGACCATCGAATCCATTGGAATCCACTAATTGGGTTGATCGCCAGGCTATTCAATATTGTAGACCTTGCGAACAATTTCATGATGAATCAACTTGCCAAGTTTTCCTTCAACTTTATGATGAGGATGGACCTTATGGATCTTCAAATGAACAGATTAATATGTTTGGTCATGAGTTTAATGCTGACATGAATGATTGGATGGATTCGGATGAACCTTATGGGGGAATGGATGATATGATTTGCATGGGTGGTGTTGTGGTGGATAAGGCAACATAAATGCTTGGTCCTAAGCCTACTCCACAACAAGTAGCTGAAATGGCTAGATTCAAAGGCCTATCAAAGGAATGGGAACAAAAGTCAAGATGAAAACCAAGTAAACATTCCCAAGATAGCTTCAAGCCCCCCTAAGTCAAATGGGTATACAAGTTTAGAATTAAATATTGACTTAGGAGGGTGGTTAAGTAATGCAAAGATGTTGGTGCCCGTGTCCGAAATAATGAAGATCCCTTTTCAGAGGGAAAAGTTGCTCAGAACCATAGATTGTCCTTCTCAGAAAAGTGTTGACGTTCCACCAACAACAGCTTATCAGGATGCACCGGTTATTCTGCAAAATATGGATAGGGGAAACAAAGAGAATAAACCTTTCTTCCTATCCTTGCTCGTGAATGATTTTATCCTTCATAATTGTATGCTATATTAAGGAGATACCTCAAATGTTATGACTAAGAAAGTAATGGAACAATTAAACTTAAGAATATCTAGATCTTATCATAACATTTGTGATATGGATAGCAGGACAATTGAGGTGCATGGTTTGATTAAGGGGTTACAAGTTCACTTAGTTGCATTCCCTGATATTATGATTCAAATGGATATTGTTGTAGTTGATGTGCCTGATACCTCGAGTATGTTGCTAAGTAGAAAGATAGCTGCAAATTTGGGTGGTAGCTTACAGATGGACTTGACCTATGCCACCATTCCAACCACAAATGGGTCAGAGTTCAAATTAAATAGAGAGTTGGAAAGGAAATATCATGTGGAAGATCCTAGGAAAAAGAAGAATGAACTTGTTTTTAGGGAAGTAGAAATGGGATGCTATGAGATAGAACATACCCCATGGTTTACCCAGATGGAACTTGATAGAAAACCCCCAAGCATTTGCAATGTTTGGGACCCCATGGAATCTTTTGATGGACTTTTTCTTGAGGAAAATGCGGACAAGACAACTAATTATGTGCCTCCTTCAAAGTTGAAGTCAGAGTTGGATTTATCAATTGAAAATGTGTCATCGGCTCAACCTGCATTAATAGAATCAGTTAAAAGTCGAAAAAAGTCAGATGGGATTCTTGGGCCACACCCTCCTGGTTTTTCAGAGATCAGGACAGTAAAAGATAGAATAAGTAGTGAAAATCTGATGGGAATTACTAAGGATGACAAGGTAAATGTAAAGTACATCATCCCTAGTAGAAGGTATGCTGAGCCTTCTAGAGAAAGATTAAGTTCACAGACTTTGCACTTGGCACCTATGAAAAACCATCAGATTTTTTTTAAAAGGAACAGCCCCAAGTGGCCTAAGGATAGAAACTAGGATTCACATGAAAGGATAACCAGTCAGCGTAAAGTGTATCGGTCTTCTAGCAACTTTTCTCAGCCAGTGGGACGATGTGAGGTCAGACATGCCGATGATAGAGCTCCTCCTTGAAGTGTTTCTGCATATGAAAACATGGTATTCGGAGGGACACCCTCTGTAACGTATCTCTAACCCTTTTCCTTGTATTTTATTTTTTGTATTATTTCATTATTTATGTAAATATGTACTTAGACATTTTTCCTGTACTATAGATTTCATTTGTTGTAAAATTATGATGTTGTACCTTAGTTGTTTCATTTTGTAGATGTTGTATATGACATTTGTTATTTCATTATGTATATATGTATTCTTATGTTGGTTATTGGTGAGCACTCTATTGTAAGTGTTGGATTCTCGTATGCTCTTCGTCCCGAGTGAGAAGATCGAACAGACGTCCCCATGTGGAGCCAGATGTTGACCGCCTCTCCAACATAGGTGGTAAACTCCATGTGCCATGAAGAGATGCATCATCAGATGCAAATTTGTCGAAGACTTTGGTTCTACAGGGCATGTTTGGCCCCATCACTTCTTTTTGTAATTGGAATTTCCGCACCCCTGCGTGGGTTAATAATGTAATAGGTTTGCATGAGTCATGTCTAGGTCATTAACCTTGGGATCGGTTCACTGGGAGAGTTCCGTTCACCGAGGGTTTTTTATCCTCAGGTTACCAATTTGGCTTTTCGGCCTTATTGATTTCCTTTGAGTTTTTCCCTCACACTTGCAATAATTCCTCCAAAGTGGTGAACGTCGTTCTAGTGGGCTTATCTTTTGGTAACTTTTATAGGGAATCATTGTAAATGACCATGCAAGACATCTTAGAAATTTTCGCGGAATTCCGTCGAGTCTAGTATAGTTTTTTTTAATTAATTATTTTTTAATTAAATTTCCTAAGTTTGGAGGTTTAATTATTTAATTAATTAATTATTTTTGAGCAATAATTGTAAAAACTAGGTCCTTGGATTTTTGATAGGGGTATTTGTGCTCAAAATAAATGGAATAGCACCCCCTACATCCATGGACCAAGTTTCAGCTCAGTCGGACAACTTTAGCCATGGGTTTGTCCACTCGGAATGTCAGTCAGTCTAAAACAACAATTTTAATTGCTAAAGTCCAAACATGGAAAAAATGTAATTTTGTAATAATGAGTTTAAAGGATGAAAAAGGTGAAATAATGGTTAGAGAGAGACCCCCTAAGCATAACATTACCCTCCTAACCTTTTCCAACCTATTCTAACCCCTTACACCATCTCCTCACTCAAAAGTCACACCCCCGAGGGGGGTTGACGTTTTTCCTTTTTAATTAAATTTGTGACTTGAATGTGGCCCCCTCTTTTGAGATTTCACTCCCTTTAGCCTCCACGTCATCCCTTAAGATGACCCCACTCCCTCTACCTCATTAATTCCCCTCAATTTCTTGTATCTCCCCCATGTGGTGCACTCTCCAAAGGAGTTACGCCCTCCCTCTCTAGAAAATTCCAAACAATTTTTAAAAAAAATATTTGTGACTCTTCACTTACCTAGCACGGATCCCATGCCTCTCACACACCCTTTGCTCGATTCCAACACTTTTTTCACTCATCTACACCATAGATCTCTTGTGCAAATCCTAGATGGTGCGCCCTACCCTTGGGATCTCTTCTTTTGCTTGGTGTTGGACACTTGGCATTGATACAAGACAGGTAGGTTTGCCTCTCCAAGTATAAATAGATCTCTTTCCTCACTTCCAACTCACCATATCTTGAGCTATTGTTATGCTACTTGATTTTCCACTCTCTCTCTCTCTATTGTTCCATCATTTCCATTCTATGCTCTTAGGGTTTTGGAGTATTTTTCTCTCCAAGATCTATTTTCTTGGGTAATAATAAAGGAGAAGCTTTGGAGGAAAACTAGAGGAGCAATGCATGTTATTGTTCTTCTTATGCATATGAGGTAAACTTGTATCGATTTGTTTGATGATTGTACACATTGGTTCTTAGGTAAAGTGAGGTAAAGTGTTACTTGAGTAGATATCTCAATGCATGTTCTTGTAGATCTATATATCTTGATATGTTAGATAGGATTGAAGTGTCTTCTTGTTAACATATTCAACATATTATCTCTTGTATGCACATCATCTTTCAATTTTTTGTAGGTTTGGCTTTAAGGGTTTCATTGGGAACACCACAAGCAATAAGGATCTCTTGAGACACATCTATACTCCAATGTTTTTCTCACCCTTTACTCTTCTTCTATATTGTTGTTCATTCACATACATTTCAACTAGCTTAACTTGGTGAGATAGGTCACTCATATCAATTTCTACTATATTTTTCTTGTGGAAAATTTTTGCCCTAAAAAAACAAAAGTTTTTTTTCACTTTGTTTGGTTGTGTGTAGCATTTCCAACAAGGATACCTTGCTGATTTACAGGTTTCAGATTTGGGTGGGAAGGGGTTTTGGCTACCCAAGGGCATCCACACAACACTCAAAGACCCCCAAAGGGATTGGTAGCTATCTCTCAACCTACTTTGTCAATTCCTAGGCTTTCTTGTACGTTTTTTTTCTTCTTCTTGTTGTTTAGTGGATCATAGTTGCAGGAGGAGAAGTGGTATGGCCTCCTCCCACGTGTGAGCCTTGGGGTAGTGTAGATCTAGCTTGGATTTTCATCTTTTTGCATACTTTTGCCCTTTTTGAGCTAGGACGTGGGGTTTGAAGGTGAAGGCATCTTCTAGATCTAGGACGTGGGGTTTGCTTGTGGTTTGTTTGTTTTGTTTGTTTACTCTTCTAACCCTCTTCTTGTTTCTTGCTTGCCTTTCTTTCTCACTTCTAGAAATCTTAACCAAACTAAGCAACTTAATTAGGTGTTTTATTTTTTTATTAATGATCTCATTGATTAATGCCATAATTGTTCTAGATTTAGATCTAACACATAATCACTATCTTAAGCCTATTGGGCATCATTAATAACTTAACTAGATCTCTTGCATGCTTAGTTTGCTTCAAGTCTTTATCTTTATTCACATGCTTAGAACTACAATCCTTAATCTCTTAATGCTTCAATAAGTGAATGGTCTTATTCTTTATTGCATAAATCTCTTAAGGCCATTTTACATAGGCTTGAGTGTTATTTCATGGTTACGTAAGCAAACACACTAAATTTTCTTTTCATATCTTGTAGGCAAGTTGTCCTTGTCCTTGTGATTCATTTCTTTCATAGCAAGCTCATATGCTAATAATCTAAGTGCTTGTGACAAACTAAATCTTCTTTCAGCTATCTTTATTTGCTTTACATGTGTTCGTACTCTTGATTTCATAAGCTTAAAGAAACACACTCATAAGCTCATAAAAGTTTCGGGCATATCACTAAATCACTCTTTAAAAGTATCATAAAATCTTCAAAACACTCTAAAACTCACCTAAAAGTCTACCTAATCCATAGATATACTTAATAGACTATTTAGGGTACCTTAGACCACCATCTTCACCATCTAAAACGGGTTTGAGGAAAACAACGAAGGGTGTAGGCAGGGGACTGTCTCACGGCACACATGATGTGTCCTCTCCGGGAAGTACTCATCATTTTGGGCTCACTGGTTCTGCTAGGGTTGGCCTCGTTGCCACACTATTTTGAGCGTCCAGTAGTTATTTGGCAATAGGAGGAGGAGGCTTTGGTGAAAGATTAATAAAATTTGATAATCTGAAGAAAGCTAAATAACTCAACCTTGGGTTTAAGCCTCTAATAAATACTTTGTGGATTGAATAATTAAGAGTGCGGATAATCTTCATCAATCTTAATAATACTTGTGCTTAAAATATCTAAATCTTCTTAAATGTGTTGATGATATTGATATATTTATGGAGATCTCATAAATGTAATGATGTGTTGATGTTGATTCTTTAATCCTTTGATATCCTGCACACATAAAGATAAAACATGGTTAGCTTGCTCTTTGTATCATTTGTATCTTAGCATTGTTACTTGTAAGTAACTGTTTGTAATATTCATTGGTTTAATTTATTCTTTTGTAATCTTGTAAACAACTTGTAATCTATTGTAACGAAACACCCCTTAACATAGTTAACCCCTTGCCCAATCTTTAGGCACTAGTCTTAGTTGACCTAGGGAAAAGGCTTGCTTTACATGCTAACCCTTGCACCTTGCATTTTTGCCTTAGCATCATAGGATAGATCCCCTCTAACCTTAAGAAATTAAAACTAACTCCTAGAACCTAACTTTAACACATATAGTAACTAAGGTCTACCCCCTTTGGCTTCCCTAGGAGTAAGCCTAGACGGAAGAGGTTCCAGTCAAAGTGACAGCGTGGGCTGTGAACCTAGGCATTGTGCCTCCAAGGACACACTAAGTGAGTCGGACTTGGCTAACGTTTGCAAGTGTGTATAAGGACGGAAACCCACTCAAGTTAGTCAAAGCCATAGAATCAAGCAAGACCAATAATTACAAGATACAAAAGTTCTTAGAGTCATACAAAGTAAGCCATCACTTAATACATAAGCCATATGAATAATTCACATTGGATATCCCTTCAAAATTTACATTAGCTCAAGAGTTTATGCAATTTGACAAACTTAGGTATACGAGGGCCATCAAAAGACCCTATTAGGCATGTCGGTACCCAGGTAGAGGGATAGTTCCCAAGAAAACCCATCAAAGTGTAAGTATGGTGAAAGAGAACGTGTTGGGTTTACTTCATGGTAACAGAGTCATTAACATGCAAGGTATCGTGCTTGGTCCATTTCCATGAACGCCTTTATAGAGGGAGCACTTTTTGCTTGAGATACTCTTTCCTTGGCAATGTGTCCAAACCCCTTTCTTGCCTTTTGATACTCTTTTAAACCCCCTTTGCAAGTCCCCTTTTCAAGTTTCAAGCACTTTGTTCTTTCGTTTCTTTTCTTACTGGGATTAAGTCCTTTTAATTGATATGCATTCAAAAGTGCATTAGGGCTAGGGGCGATCACCTCATAGCGAGGAGGTAGAGCTCAAACCGGCCTTTGGATTTTAAAGTTAGCCATTCATTATCCCATGTTTCTTTCTTTCTGTCTTTTATTCATTTTTTATAACAATTGCATCAACCTCGGCACTCTATCCCTTCTTCTCATAAGAAGATGAACCACACGCCTTTTTGGTGTACATGTAACAACCATTATTGAAGTTTAGTACACTGTAGAAGGCCTCAATATGATAAGTGTTAAGTATGGGGGGAACGATACGTTACCCTTATTAAAGCCTCCCAATAGTACCCACGTTCCCCAAGAGTGACAACACGGAACTAGGACACTAATGATGGCCACCAAGGTGAAACAAGGCAAAAAAGCATAATTTCCGAGCGTATGATTCATTATCCAACTTCAACCCATGATCATTACTCACATGCCAAATGAATTAAATATGACACTTCATATGAAATAAGGACTAATGTACACCTCATAATGTGTTGGCCCGCCATCTTCCAATGAACTGTGTTGATTGGGTGTGATGAGCTATGTTAATGAAGAGGGAGGCATCTAAGGCTTGTTGTCTATGGAGAATGTTGATCATCAATAAATCATGATCATTGTCTTCATTGCGAGCCATGAGACATCATCTCCTCTAGTTACCCCTAGGTGAGAGGGGCTGACATGGCCCATATAATTTTAGCAATAAAGGTGTGGAGGGGCTTGGGGACATCTAGGACCTGGGGGGGTTAGAATTGAAAGTGATTTCAAGCATAGTGCAATGGTTAGAGCATTAGGATGAAGGTGTAGGAGTTTTGGCCCCCCCAAGAAAAGGTATGGATATAGGGTGCTTAAGGCTCGAGTGTGGTGGGGGCGGCCTAGGGTTAGATGGGGCTAGGGCCCGTTATCACAGGATTTGTACTTGTGCAAAGCCCTCCACAAGATCCCCAAATCTTGTGTAACTATAGAAGAAACTACCACGATCACCTAGGTAGAATCTTCCCTCGTTTTAGTGATGGAAAAGGTCCACCACAAGGAAGGCTTCCCTGGTGACCTCAAGGGATCGAATAACAAGATTTAGACAAGCCTAATGCCCCCTATCTTGATCACTTGTTAGCTAAGGTCTAGGAGAGGGATAAAGGATAACGAGATAATTGTTGTACCTATACGAGACAATAAAAAACTTGCAACATATATAGGTAATTGTCAAGTTATAGAGTGCAAAATTAGCCCTTTAGACACTTGAAAAGTGAAAATTGCTATGGTTGTTGCAAATTACAATAGTAAGACAATTATATGACAGTAATAAATAGATTTCAATAGCAACAAGAAATAATGCTCATAAATATAGCGATCGAGCATGAACATTGAAAAGCAAGCATTAAACAAGTAGATTATTTTCCAATTGTTAAGAGTAATTTATGAACAAGTTAAGCCACTTATAAGTAGGTGTATGCAACAAATTAATGTGGTTTTCAGTGGCTGTGGCAAAGTTTAATAACAAGAAGAAGAAATACTTGAAGTTTTCTAGGTTTAAGTTTAGAGATGTTAGTAAGACATTTGGGAGATAGTGGATATTGATTTTAACAACTACTTTAGCCAAAATAATAATTCTAGATCAGTGTCGTCTTCTAGGGCCAATGGAGTCTCAAATGCATTAAACTTGAAGATTGATCTAGGCGAAACAAAAGAGGTAGAGTCTAAACCCTAAGGTGCAAGCACGTTTGGGCCTTAGGCTTTAGACTTTGAGGAAGAAGGTACCTAGGGTGCAAGCACGTTTGGGCCGTAGGTGTCGGTTTTCCCTTCTTCTAGCTTCACTTAGGTCAAGGAACAAATGTCTAGGGTTAAAACCCTAAAGTGCAAGCACTTTGGGGCCTAAGGATTCTAAAAGCCCCTAGCAAGGACTTTTCACAAACTTGGGCAAATAAAACTTTGTGAGGAAGAGAAGCACTTATGTCTTCCTCTTAGGGTTTCAACCAAACAATGATACTTGCAACAAGATAGCAATTTAGCCATTAACATTAACAAGATAAGATAAAATTCCAGAAAATTGCTTCATCCCAAGAATCAAGTGCATCAAACCCTAATTGCAGAAATTATCCATCCAAATGAGCAAACCATCCGCAAAAGATCATCCTTCAAACACATCGCAAGAGATAAAAATGTAGAAATTATCTGAGGTCCTATGAGGCTGCCATCTAGGGTCCGTCCTTGACCTTAATATGGCTCTAAGTTTCAATTGTATGGCTGTCTTGTTTTGTTGTTTTAGGACAACAAACAGTCATCCCACTTTCTGCTCAATGTTTTATAGGTTAAGTGCTCTTTTAAGGTGCCCTTGCAAGGGTTTTCTTATCTCAATGTTGGCACATGCAATATAAATTAAAACACATAACACTACCTCTAGATCTTGAACTTTAAAATGTTGATCTACACTTCTAAACATGCATAAATTTGACACAAGTATTTTTGGTCAACATGACCTTGGATAAAACCCCCCTGGGGAAAACCAGTTTGGGATATATGTCTATATAATTATGATTAAAGCAAGAGA
>SNQJ01S0176154.1:0-19999 GCA_010110895.2 Picea sitchensis | reverse complement strand
AAGAATTTTTTGCAGGTTAGTTACTATGATCCCAGTGCGTAGTACAGGAAGGGTTGGGGATCATTTAAGAGAAAGAGAAGATTAACCCTTTGTTACAGTTGCAGAAGACCGAGACATCTTGCTAAGGAATTCCATGGTAGAAGACCTAGTTGTCTTTGTTGTAAAGCTATGGACCATGAGGTTTTGGATTGTCCTAGGATTATTGCTAAAGTTGAAAAGATGAATATAAAACAAGAAAAATATGAGATGGGCCAAGAAACTAAGGATATGATAGAACCCCAGAAAGAATTAGAGACTGTATTACTATAGATGAAAGAAACCATGAATGATCATAGAGATGCTAACTTATCAGAGTTATTAAAAGAGAAAGAGTACATAGAAACAAGAATAGGAGACTTCAACATAGACTGTGTCCTGGATGAGGAAACACAGGTGAATATCATGACAGAAAGAACTTGGGAAATTTTGGGAAAGCCTGTTATGATTCCTTCATTAGGAGGAATATGATTATTTAAAGAAAAGTTGATAACCCTTTGTGGAAGACTTACCCAGATATCTATGAGTGCTCATGGCATTTTGACAAAAGAAGAATTTGAGATCATTTAGTTTGTTGAGAACAACGCCCCATTTGCTATCTTGCTAGGAAAAACCTGGATTGAGAAAGATCATATATGAAGTAAACAAGAAGAGGAGAATCTAGAACAGAAAAAAACAAGAACTAAGAGATTTCATGGCTAGGAGAATAGCGCACTTACTGGAAGAACAAGAGAACCAGTCGAAGCTAACAAAGACCAAAGATATGGATGTCGAAGTTGAAAGGACACATGAAGACTAGAGACACTTGTCTGTACAAGAGAGTAGAGCACCTACCCCAGAAAGAGAAGAAGTATTACCCTTGGATCCTATGAAAGACCCTCCACAATGCGAAGTTATCATGCCAAGAGGAGATAAGAACGATAATGGAACGAGGAAACCAGTGATTCAGATCACAGGAAAGAAGGCCATAAAGCTCAGTAAGAAGAGGGAAAAGTTAGAAAAATTGCAAGAAGTTTTAGAGAATACTTCGCAAAAGAAAGGTTTCCAAAACTCGAACTTTTCCAGAATATCAGTACAACACATAATGGAACTTCTCCATGGCGGAGCAATATAACCGTTGGAGGCATTATGACAGTTAGATCGATGCTCCCGAACGGTTAGGAAAACAATAATGGCCCGAAATTTTTCCATTGGACCATTGGGACCGCGCCATAACAGATGGAATTGCATTGAATAAGGCTTTGCGACCCATTGAAAGAAACCGTTACGATGATATCTATTTATCCCGTCGAGCGTTGCACCGAGAACACTTTTGCTAATTGTGATTATCCGAGCCCACAGAGAACTAGTTGATTTCGCGCAGTGATCATTGAGACCTCACCATCTATTCTGTTACAGTGAGTATTGTTCATTGACCTGAAAAAGTCGTCGAAGAGATTCTAATAGACCTCATGGCCGAAAAGGTGATGTCTACAGGAATCCAAGCCTCGTCGACGCGAGGAGTGCAAGCCTCTCCATCAACTGGTCGTGGATCTGGACCATCCTGAGTTGTGACCGAGAAAATAACCAAGCATCGAGATGACTTGGCGAATGCGAAGTTAATCCCATCTATCTTGCCCGACTACATCCCACCCCTGGTCGGTGTGGTGAGTCGTGACAGTGTCCCAAGGGACTTTGACTACACAGTCATCACTGCGTACCTTCCGAAGGGAATACAAGTAGTTAGACCGCAGTTGGAGAGGATTATGACCTTGAAGATCAGTGACTATAACCTAGGAGACCACAAGAGCTATGGCATGCTCGCACCTCACAAATATTTGACCAAGACAATGGGGAAGAAGTCGAAGATCATCCCCCAACCATGGACTATGGACATGGTGAGGTCCACTATCCTGAACGTGATGAAGATACCACATTTTGGAAGGCACCAGGAGGTTAACGTGTGCGTTAAGATCCTGTTATTGTGCTTCCATGGTGGGTATATATGGATAGACATATGCATCACCATCGATCCGGCGCTGATCCATAGGATCATCGAATTGAGCATGCAGGGACCAGACCCGCAAGACTTTTATCCAGAGAAGGTTGCAGACCGTGCCCTGGCACGAAGGATTAAAGACACCTACGACAATGTAGAGAAAGGGACACGAGGCTACAAGGTAGCCTCCATTCAGAATGGCGCAGTGCACCTTGCTTGCCAATTGATTGTTGGTAAGATAGTCCAAAAGAACAGACCCACACAGGTCACAGGGTTTTTCGTTGACCTCGCAGTAAAATGCGTCGAAGGACTACAGATGAACTGGGCCAGTTACCTAGTCAAACAGTTAGAACTAGATTGTCACGAAGCTCGGGATCAAGGCTATGAGTTCCATTTTAGCTGGTTGTTGATCCTCATTACATTCACTGCTTGGGAGATGCCAGAAAGTGCGACCTTCCCTGACATTGAGTCGTTCGAGCCACTAGCTGCGAAGTTCACCATGCTTTGGTATTCGAGCGATATGGGAAAGCAATGGTGGTTGAATGTAGTATTCCATACCTACTACCTGTAGCTGAAGAGGGCTATTGAGTCTTCTCCTCGTATGATGTCAAATACCCTGGACAGGTTCAGGCCCCTTATGAAGTTCAGCACAGATAGGCATTTTATTTATATTACTGCGCGCGCAGACGAAATTAAAGAAGAGCTTCATTCCTACTACAAGCTCACATAGGAGGACCTGGAAGAAATCACTAAGGAATGGCCCGCAGAGTTCCTTATACCATTCGACCAGGCATCACTGTTCGATCCCAACCTCATTGGAAGTCCAATGGTTACTCGTGAAGAGTATGATGCACCTAGTAGTAGAAGGAAGAAAAAGAAGGAAGATGTACAAGAAATACACAACATATCAGAAGAGACTGCATCAGATTCACCTAGCGGAGGAGGAGACAATGAAGTGGACAAAGAAGAAAAAGAAGGGGAAGAATACAAGCAGAAACAGGGCGAAGTAACACCACCTAGGAACCCCCTTGAAAAGGCAGAGACATCCAAGAAAATTAAGGTTTCCCTAATGAAACCTACATCGCGGAAGAAGTCCAAAGCAAGTAAGTCGAAGCTGCAAACTGTATTCATGGTCGATGACTTCGACTTCATTATCGCAGTTGTATCTGATGCCTCAGAAGATTTTTTGCAGAGAACTTAAGCAAAACAAGAAGCCATGTATGATAGAATTGAGACAGAGATGAGAGGTGTACAACAATCCCTTCACTCCAGTCGCGCAGTTTCCACCGCGTCCCCGCCACCAGAAAAAACTAGAGTTGGGAGATGAGCCTGCCCAACTCTGCAGAATAGCTTATGTGACCAAAGCTCGCCTTCGTCGGATGCAGGAAGAAAAAAAACAGACCTCAGTGGCCCTGAAGAAAGCACAAGAGGAAATCATAGAGCAACGTCAAGTTGCGTAGCAGGAGAAGGACGACCTTCAAATCAAGTTCGAAGAGGATAGAGCGCAAATCCAACAGGAGAAAGAACAGTTACTCGCGGAGCAGGTCAGAGTTAAAGAAGCAGTCAACAGAGCACTTCGCTCTGTGACAGGCTTGGAGCAGATGGAATAAGACCCAGTAGTAAATCAAGTTGTGAAGCTTGCTGAAGCCATTCAGCAGCTTCAACAGAGGGTCGCAGAACTAGAGCTACAAATAGTGCCAAGCACTCCGCAGGAAGTGAGAGACTAGAGAGAAGCAACTGCCTGAAGCGTAGTTGAAAGGATCAAGGCATTAGTCGTGGAATGTAAACAGCTAAGGAGTCGCAGTGCGTAGACTTATGAGCGTCTTACCGAGGACCCTGAACTGAAGACACTAGAGTCACAGCTCCAGGAAGCAAAGCAGCAAGTTGCAGCAGTACAAGCGCAGTTGAAACTACTATCAACAGTTGAGAGTATGAAAAGATCCAAAGAACAGTGCACGGCTCAGCAACAGGTCAATGCCATACAAAGCAAAGTCATGGAAGTGACTCAAAAGCTCCAGACAGTCCAGGATGCATCTTGCCTACTTTTTGAGGAGATTGAAGGCCGAGGAGGAGAGCTGGAACAAGTAGTCACTTCGGTAGAACAACGCTTAGAGGGACCTGTGAACAAGGTAGTTATTCAAGAGTTCGTCAAGCAGGAGGCCTTGGTGCAGCAACAAGTCGAAGCAGCTCGAGCCAAGCTCGAGGCTTTTGATGCAGAGTTACCGAGACCAGAGTCACTCGAGATGAGTCACAACTGAGTGTTGGGGGCCTGTTGTCCCTTGACCAAGTTTTGGAGATCCTTGGTCATGTTTGACCTCTTTTGGGACTTCGAGAGGCTGGTCGAAGGCAGAGCGCAAGTCGAAGCAGAGATCGTGGGATCTCGGCCCCTTTTTAGGGTAGTTTTTGGGATTAGGGTTTATATAACAAGTATGGGATGTCGGCCCATGGGTTTACCCATGTTTAGGCCCATTTTGTAATGTATAAATAGATATCTAGGTGATGTAGGAAGAGGCCAAGTGCGAATAGTTGTGGATGCTTTGTGCATACTATGTGTTAAGACTTGCAGAGCTAAGTGCAAGTGATTGTAAGAGGCCTGTGTATAGATTGTGTAAGAAGGCTTTGTGATGTGACCTAACTCGAGGAAGGAGAATCTGGCGAGGTGCCCAGATCTCATGTCCTATGCTAAGTAGGGTTTTCGGGCTCTATGCTTATAAAATATTGACAAAAGATAATAAAGAAGAGAAGAGTTGGTGGACGTAGCCCCACACTGGGGTGAACCACGTATACCCTATATTATGGTTGCTTTGTGCATTATGGTTGTTATATTATTTATGTCATTAATGCTTAGTGCAATAGTGTATGCTTAGATGAATATGATAGCTTAGTGCCTAATGATGTGAATAAGATGTTAGATCTGATCCATTTCCTTATACTAGGTGCTTAGATGTGTTAGATCTGGTAGAATACTGCATTGTTCTGTAATAAGGGTTTGGATTTGCGAGGTGAATAAGGGTTAATTACTGACGAATGTTAACTGCTAAATGCTTTGTTAGAGTATTATAATCATAGATCTATGTCCCAGCTAAGGTTGCATACACTGGAGTCCTGCAACCACCCCTGCCTCTACCTCGGGTGAGACTTCATTTGCTTCGCAAGTGTTTTCGAAAGGGTCGGTAGTTAGGGTTTTGTTGGTGCGTTGTTGAAGCGTTGAACCATGGGTCTGCCCCATGTGCCAACAAAAGTTGAAGTACCTCCACAATTGTTATGGTCGCATTTAGGGGTTGGGGTGGACCCACACTTGATTGAGGGACCAGATGCATCTAAGGTACCGGTGGGGGTCCCCCAAACGACTGAGGGGGAACAACATGATATGATTGTTGGTAAGTGGGGGGAGGGTAATAAGACAACCCTCTGTATGGTTACGGATATTGAGGTGCACCATAAATAGGTGGAAATTGGTTGTAAGGTTGGCGGTGTGTCATGGAACCAATCAACCCATCCGCAGCGTGGGACATCCCAGGACAAACCTGGCCAAATGGCATGGGTCTGGGTGCATCAGGTAACATTGTGTATAAGTAACCTGATTGAGCATAGATGAGGTCAAACTGTTGAGCCTTGTTGATGGCTTCCTCTTCTTTCTTAGGAAAGGTGGATGCTACATCCTTGGAAATAACAGAGACAAGTGATTTGAGAAACCAATCAAGACGTTGTTCTTTGGTTGTTTCTACTTTACACAAACTATGACGTTGACACCATTCATGGATGTGATCGGATATATGGATAGCAATAGTTTTTTTGAACTCCGAGAGAATTTCTAAGCCAGTATCGTGACAAACTGTTAGTTGGGAAAAGGACAAAAAGGCCTTGGCCAATGATTCAAAGGTCGCATGGGACCCTGAGGAACCAGTGAGAGTTCGTTGAAACAACCTTAAGTGGATGGAATCATCAATGATGTTGTTTAAAGAGCACCATAAGTGGAAGGTCATAACATGGCTGGCGGGATCATCCCCTGGTTTTCCTTCAAAATTTGGAATATCTGAAGGTAGTTCGGTAGGCATATTGGGCCAAGTGGGATCATTCGTGATTTTGGTTAAATCAAGAATGTTAAGGGATGCCAAGTATGGCATAGGGAGATTTGGTGGAGGATTAGTCCCAGCCATCGTGTGAGCAAGCAATGGACATGTTCCTTGAGAGAGGTTTGGTGGGGTTATACTTCTCCCTTGAGAAGAAGTTTCCCCCCCGCCTCCTTGTGAAGGAGAACTAGTGGATGGATGGCCTTGGGAATTGGACCCAAGCAAAGTTGAACCAAGTAAAGTTGATCCAAAAATAGTGGCACCCACGGGGGTGTGATATGGTTGAGCCTATGAGTTGGCAAGACTACGGACTCCTCCTAGAATAGGAGGAAGATTTTGCAAGCGTATGGAACGACAAGGATTCTGTGGCCCCCCTATGGTTTCCAACTAGCAAAGTGAATGTGTGAAAATGGTGATAAGAGAAATAAATGAACAAGAGCTTTGTATAATTTTGGACCTTCACACGATAATGTAACTCACAATTGCATGTAATCAAATGAGAATCATACATAAATCAACTGTAAAACAAGCATGTGGATAGGTGGATTTTGTCCGCGTGGGGGAACAAATAAAAACAAATGCTCGTGTCCTAAAAGACGTATCGTCCGTCCTCTCAAATAGCATTGGGCCTTCCAAAAGCACTCAACAATGGGGTCTGAAACCACCGGAAGATGAACTATTGAAGGTTGAAATAATGAGTTATAATGAGGGGTATAGGGTGCATATCCCGAAATAACTGGCGATATTTCCCAATAGCATCACAAAATCTGATCAAGGTGTGATTGCAACCCACAATCGCCACCTGGGTATATGTCCTAACTTTTGGTCACTAGGTACCTTGGTCAAAGTGTGACATTTAGGTTTTCGACTTCAGAAATGGGTCATGGGTTGGATGCCCTTCCAAGAGTTGGGTGACTCAAGGAGGGATGCGCAAAATAACCGGACCTCGGCCTTCAACCCTTCACGGGTATCTCCCTGCCTTATGGTGTAGGAACACTTGACTTGGAAGAATTGAAAGTTCCTTATTTCTCAACTTCTATGTTTGAAAATGTGAGAACTAGATAACAGGGGGTTATTTGGATGCCTATCCCGAGATCCTACCTAGACTAAAAAAATTCTTTTGGCACCTCCTATGGAGGAAAACTTAGTGAGTTTTTAGAAAAAAAAATAGGTGTGGTGGGCTGGGAGATTGGTGGTGTGAACCGATCGCATTTGAATTAATGGGTGTGGATAATTTCCAAAGAAGTAGTGGGACGTTTCAGAATTCCTTTGGAGAAAACCTACTTCAACCTCCACAATTCAAAATAGAAATTAAGTGTGTGGGGAGTGACTTTGTGTGCAAGTAAGTGAGAAAGTGTGCCAAGTTTTTAATAAGTTAGGTGTGAGATTGCAACATGTGGACTTCCTGTGGTCCTTACAAATCTTTGTTACCTAGCTTACTACGTGTCATTGGTACAACCTTGCGAATTAAAATCCCTAAAGAACTAGCATGTGGACATATGGGTCCTTTACAAATCCTTTAAACTCCCTAAATGTTGTTTACACTAAGAAAGCTTGAAAACTATCCTAGATTGTAAGCATGTGGGCATGTATGAGCCCGTTACTTTGATCTTTAAACTTCCCTAGATTGTGATGTAAACTAAGAAAGCAATTTCAAGAAACTATCCTAAGTTTGCAACATGTGGGCATGTATGGGCCCTTACAAAACTTTAAAATGATTTCAAAAAACTAAGAGGAACCCTAGGGGGGCTTTGTCCTCTCCTAAAGATTTTAAGGGAGAAGAAATGTCCCTTTAACCACCTTTCTGATTCTCACGATCACACTATGGTGCGAGAGAAGAGAATACTCAAGGGTCAAAGTTAACTTCTAGTCCCAATGTAAGTGATTTGTGTATGATAGCAATAATCTCGACTTAAAATTTTACAAGCCAAACAAGCCATCCATGTGGAAACCAAAGCAAAAGAGGATAATATTTGGTTCTTTTTACCCCCTAAGTGCTTATGTTAGCTAACCTTTCATATGGGAAAGGACTCTAAGTGGAGTGCATGTGCCTTACAAAGTGCATGAAAGCAAAAATCTGAAGGCTAGGGGCCTTCAAATCATCATAAAAACCCTTACAATTTTGAAAAACTGGAGTTATGCGCGGGTTACAACTGTGACAGTTGCACAGTGGGTGCACAATGCACACCACAAATAAGTATGTGGCGCACACAGTGCGCATCTGTGGGCAGGAAAATCCACACACTTCCTGTCACGTGTCAGGGGGGGTGGGTTTCCAAGTGAAATATTCCTTTCCCAGCTCTGAATTTTGACTTTTACAGGTCAGGCTAGGTCGGTTTTGGTACCTGTAAGACAAATTGATTAAAAATAAGTGCTCTCTAAGCTCAAATAGGGTGGAATTTGATACCGATCCCCAATATGGTTGCCAACCTGTTGTGTTGGTTTTGTCACTTGGGTGAGCAAAACAACAACACTTGCATGTCTAGATGATCCTGCTAGACAAGACAAAAATTTGTGAGTGGGTTAAACAAGCCAAACACATGTATAAACAAAAGAATAAAACTAAAACAACTAAGAAATAAAAGTTAGAAAGCATGAGAAACTTAGAACCATAAAAATCAACCAATGACCAACATAATGCTACCAATGGATCAATAGATTAGTAGGCAAAACACTATAGAGAAAAATGAGGACTTATGAGTCCCCTCTCCTCCTTGGGAGGGCTCTTGAGTTCCCTAATGGAGAGCTCTTCATACAATGGAAGAAAATGGAAAATGGTGAAGAACAACAATGCCTATTCCCTCAAGAGGTGAGTAGAATGGCCTATTGAAATGATGTTTGAAGGCTCCAAAGAGAAAAGAGGATACTCAAGGGAGAATTCTTGGAGCATAACAATACTATGAAGATATTGGTTTCTTAGTGCACCCATGGCTCTTATTTATAGCATTTCTTCAAGGAAAAATGTAATTGGTTCTTGGTGTGAACAAGGGGCCTTTTAGGGCACCCTCTAGTCCTTGACCAACCTCCCATTCAGATTTCCCTCAGATATGAGGGTCAAATCGTGTTGGGAGATGGTCCATAAGTGGTTGAGGGGCCGACAAGATCCATAAATGCGTCGTTCATAGAAGTGCGCAACTTTTCTCGTACACAGTCATGCACTTGGCGCATTGTGCACTCTGAGGGCTTTGTTGGCCCGCGCATACTATGCACTATGCGCGCGCTTCCTTTGGTGAATTTGCGCATGTCAATTTTTTACCCAATTGTATAATTTTTTGCCTTTTGAATTCATTTCAGTGTTGTAGGTGGACTAATTGTTGTTGGCATTGATGTGTTTCTTTAACCATTTGCGTGCAATGTTGCAGACGATTTTTCAATGATAACACTTATCTTGATATTCTCCCATAGGTATCATGACTAGTAGAAAAAGTTTGCTTCATCCTGCTTGACTTTATTTGAGGGTTCCTTTTCTTTGGCAACTGTTGCTTCGTGTGTTTCCTTCCTTTTCTTTAACTCAAAACATTGGCTCCTGTAGTGACCATATTTTCGATAGTTGAAGCATTGTATTTTTGACATATTCTTTCCTTTATTTGGTTTCTTCCTTGAGCCAAACTTCTTCTTATTCTTGAATTTATTTAACTTTGTTGTGTAGGCTAGATCATCATCTTTATTTTGGGATTTCTCTTTTGTGCTAATCCTTGATTCTTCTTTTGCACAACAAGTCCAAAGTTCTTTGAGTGTGTGATACTCCATTCTTGTGTTCATGCTTGCAACAATGCATCCCATGTCTTGGGAAGGTCACTAAGCACTATATTTACTAGTTCCTTTTCTAAAATGATTTCCTCAATAGCTTGTAGTTGATCTCTTAACTGAGAGATTCTTACAAAGTATGATGTTATGTTGTCACCATCATTCATTTTCATGTCACGAAGCTCATTCTTTAGACTCATCACTTGTCCAATTTTTCTGACCAAGAAGAGGTTAGTTAGGGCATCACACATGTTCTTAGATGTGTCAAGATGAGAAATGTATGGTATCAAATGGTCCTTTACAGAGTCCACTATGATGCTCATAGCATTGATGTCATTGTCCTTGAACTTCTCCATNTTCATCCTGCTTGACTTTATTTGAGGGTTCCTTTTCTTTGGCAACTGTTGCTTCGTGTGTTTCCTTCCTTTTCTTTAACTCAAAACATTGGCTCCTGTAGTGACCATATTTTCGATAGTTGAAGCATTGTATTTTTGACATATTCTTTCCTTTATTTGGTTTCTTCCTTGAGCCAAACTTCTTCTTATTCTTGAATTTATTTAACTTTGTTGTGTAGGCTAGATCATCATCTTTATTTTGGGATTTCTCTTTTGTGCTAATCCTTGATTCTTCTTTTGCACAACAAGTCCAAAGTTCTTTGAGTGTGTGATACTCCATTCTTGTGTTCATGCTTGCAACAATGCATCCCATGTCTTGGGAAGGTCACTAAGCACTATATTTACTAGTTCCTTTTCTAAAATGATTTCCTCAATAGCTTGTAGTTGATCTCTTAACTGAGAGATTCTTACAAAGTATGATGTTATGTTGTCACCATCATTCATTTTCATGTCACGAAGCTCATTCTTTAGACTCATCACTTGTCCAATTTTTCTGACCAAGAAGAGGTTAGTTAGGGCATCACACATGTTCTTAGATGTGTCAAGATGAGAAATGTATGGTATCAAATGGTCCTTTACAGAGTCCACTATGATGCTCATAGCATTGATGTCATTGTCCTTGAACTTCTCCATAGCTGCAAATTTTCTCTTTTCCTGCTTCAAACTGCATGATCTTGCCTTTCACGATATCCAACACTTTATTCTTGGCAAGGATGAGGTCAATCCTTGTCTTCCATGCTCTAAAGTTAGAAACCCCTTCTAACTTGTTTTATGACTTCATAGAATAAGTCGTGATTGCTTTGACTTGGTCAACTTTTGACTTTGACTTGGTCAACATTTGACTTTGACCAAAAACTCAAACTTGACGCCTTGGCTTGCTGAGAGTACTGGGAGGTGCGCTAGGCTAGGGTGCACTAGGTTATCTAGGAATTAGGCCAAGCACTTCACTTAGGGTGTCTCAACACGAGGGTTAGGATTTCGTTGCTGCAACAAAACTTTGATTGTAACTACAACTGAGCAAATCCTCCCAATCTACCTTCCAGCGGTTAGACTGTTCGAATATAGTGTGGGCCCATAAACTGTTAAAATAATAGGTGTGCTCATTTCACTGTACACAATATAGAAATATTGTCACCCAACCATAGGCATAGAGGCCACCCTCGAGCACATTCATCTTGATAGACAAAATAATTCCATAAGCAAACCCTAGAACCAATAGCCAACCAAGGTAGCATACCTCTCTCCAAGGCTAGTGTACCAAGCCGAAAGTCCAAACCATAGCCAAGAAGAAAGTCCAACCTTAACCAAAGACCAAGTCACCACTGCAACATCTACAACTCTCCTCCAGTCATGCACACCACTTGTCTTTATGCAGTTATGAGAGTGAGTGTGACAAATGAGCTTTAGCACCCTTTTATTTATAGTCCTCCAAGTGACCTAACTAGGATGACTTCTACTTCTGGAGGATAATAATTTAACATAATTTATTATCTTGAGCCGACTTGTCTTATAAGGTTATTTCCTAACCTTCTAGGGTTTTATTTGCTTCCCAAAATATTCTAGACTTGTCAAAGTTTACACATAGAGATTAATACCTCCCACAATTACCGTAATATCAACATATTACATGTATTTTGTCATAGGGGGAGAACCCCACATCATTGTTTTTAACAAGAAGAACAAAAATACTCTCACTTAGAGAATGAAAGAGAAATTCCATACATTATGTGGACAATGTGGATTGGATGTCGCAAGCATCTGCAACATGACGGTAAGGTTTATGACACATGCCTTATCCTGTAAGGTATTAAGGAAGTGTATAAAAGATCAAGTGCCAACAACGATCATAGTGGTAGCAGAACAATGTGTCGAGGGTGTCCAAATGATTTGGCCAACGTTTTTGTTAAACCAAGTTTTGATCGATTGTGAGGAAGCGCAGGACAAGGGTACTGAGTTCTACTACTCTTGGTCACTAATTATAATCACGCTATCAACTTGGAGAGAGCCAGATGACAGTCAATTTTTGGGAGTCAAGGAGAAGCCTTGTTTAGCCATGCATTATCAGAACCTTTGCTATACTACACATAATGCACGCTAAATGGATAGTAACGTAGCATTCTATATTTACAAGGAAACTATCGAGGACAACATAGAAAGGACCCTGTACATACCACCACGGGTGGTCAAGGCAGTGGCACACTTCAAGGCTGGGTGCCACTCCATGTACATACAAACAAACAAGGACCCAGATCAACAATGGCTTCTAACCCAATACAAATTAACAAAAGAGGAGATGAGCCACATTATGGTTGATTGGGAAGACGAGTGGAATATTCCACCAGTAGAGACGAAGCTATCAGAGAAGCAAAACCTGAAAATACACGAGGTCAATGAGGATGAAGAAGAAGGAGATGACCATGACAAAGGAAAGGGCCCAGAGGAAACAACTCAATAGACAACACTGCACAATGATAGGAAGAGAAAGGAGTCAAAGACAAGGAGACCTGGACAACAATGACCGAAGCAAAAAACCGTTAACGAAGTGGCTATCTAAGATTTGACCGAGGACAATTTGGAGAAGATAGGTGACCAAGTAAAAGAAGTCACTGACAACGTGTTTCACTGCGTAACACAACAAGAAGAAGAGATGAACAGACACATGCAGGAACAAATGGCAGAATTGCGACAACTATTAGAAGCAACAAACATCACGTAAGGGTGACAGATGAAGGAGGAACCGACAACAAGGACTACCAATACTGGAGAGGCATGGACAACAATCTCCTATTCCTTAACAGTTGCAGGAGAATGAAGATTGATTAAGCTACTGATAGGGGCAATCGAGTTCCCCACGACAGAAATGCAAGAACAGGCCAAGGCACTAGGTCACTTTGACTTAGTGCTATCACAAGCCAATGGATGTATTGTAGGAATTACATATGAGAACAACACAAGAGATGAACGTGTACGCAGTTAAGACATCTACAGAATTAGTAAAGGTTACGACAAAAAATGTCGCATTAGAGATAGAGTACAAAAAAGTTAAACAGGAGCGCGATGAGGCCACACAAAAGGTAGAGAGAATGCAACAACCAATCAAGAAGGTATATCAAGAACTCCCAGAGGCGCAAACAGAGAAGGATTCCCCGGTGGAAGATCAAGTCACGAAGATAAGTGAAGTCATTTAGGGCTTCCACGCACAAATAATTGATCTAGAAGCACGCATGACACCAAGCACTCCACCTGAAGAGAGGGAGACGAGGAAGAAAACAAGGACAACAATGGTGGAAAGCATAAAGACTCTAGTAGTAGAGTGTGCTCAACTATATACCGAGACTATGGGAGTTTTGGCACAACTTAGTGAGGATAAGGAGCAACAAGAGATTAGTCAAAATATTCAAGCTGTGCAAGAATAGGCACAAAAATTCAAAGATGTGATAGGCACATTACCGCCAGCTAAGGTGGTAACTGCGATGAATGAGAACATAAATTTGTATTCAGAAATGAATCAACTAAGGGCAGAGCAGCAGGCTCACGGACAACATATAGAAGTACTACAGGAGGAAGCATATAGAATGACAATGACCTTAACAACAACTCAAGAAATCATCAAACATGTAGTTGATGAAGGTGTCGAGAAGATGTAGGCTCACGTCACTGCGGAAATAGTTGAACAAATTTTGCAGAAGGAACAAGAGGTCAAGGAAAAGGTCGCGACAACGAAAGCGACCTTTGAAAAATTCATGGCTCATTGGAAGAATGCCCGAGTGGCTCGGGACGAGCCAAAAATGAGTGTTGGGGACCTGTTGGATAGGAATTTTGGTTAAGTTTTGAGATCTGCACCAGAAGAAGTCAAAGAACAAAAGGAAACTAGAAGATGGACCAAAGTGCACAATGGAAGTGGAGTTTAAGGATTCAAAGCGCGCGACAAAATGATGAACGATGGAGCAGTGCGTAAAAGGCGGAAAATGGTTACATACTGTTGGGTTTTTGGGGACATTTTTGTCCACTTTGTAACAGGCTTAGCCCTATTTTTACGTATAAATATGTAAAGGATTTTTGGGTAGAGAAGTTCATAGTGTTAGGAGTCTGAGGTTCAAAATTTTTGGGGGTCCGACATATGAGAAGTTCTTAATGCTTGTTGGGTAAGTTGAGTCGAGTGAAGGAAGAGGTTTGAGGTATGACTGAGGAGTGAATCTCGCACTGCAACAGAATGGCTAGGAAGGTTGGGTAATGTTATTGTTGCATATTTTATAGCACAATGCACAATTGTAAGGGAATTATCAACGAATAATAAAAGAAGCCAGTCGTTGTGGATGTAGCCCAAGTTGGGTGAACCACATTAAACCTGTGTGTTGTGATGTGTTGTCTTTGCATTTGATGATGTTTCATGTTATGGTACAATGATGATATATGTTGAATGTATTATTCCTATATGATGCTATAATGTCGTGCACTGAAGTCTCTAGTATTTGAATGAATGTTAAGTAGAATATGTTGAATGTTAAGTAGTTGTTAAGTAATGGGAAATTCACATATGGGTAAATGGTAGTAAGAACATGAAAAATGCCTCACTTCCCCTTATCATTGCAGAACCCTGGTTCCTGCAATCCCTCTAGATTCCTCAGGTGAGACTTCACTTGCTCTGCAAGTGATGCCGAAAGGGTCGATGTCTAAGGGTTTTGTTGGTATATAGATGATTAACCCCATGTCTTCCCACTGTGCATCAACATCGGAGTTCCTCTCCCACGGAGTATGGATCACCCCGACTGCCCAACTTCGACGATGAACTCTTACGGGTTCAAATCTTGATCCAACAACTCTCGGGCCTTGTCGTTCAACGACTCCGATCGTCTGACCGATATTCGTCGTCGTCGTCGGGGTTCTCCTCCCACGTAGTCACCGATCACCTCAACTTACCGAGTTCCTACGACAAACCTCTATTGGGATTGATCCCATATATGACAACTCTCGGATTTCTAGAATCAATGGCTTCAATCGTGTCGGTGCCTCTAACATGCACAGAGGTTAATGTCCAAGTCTTTGACATTCCTAATGGTGCAGGGATGGGACCCACAAGAATCCATGACTGATATTGCATCTCACTTATCCACTGATCAACGACCATTTTTATCCCTGACATCTCATCATCGTCAACACTTGCCTTCTTCCTAGCCTCTGGTTTAGACCCAACTCTCTCTGACGAATGACTAGGATCTGTTAGCATCCAAATCCTATGGTCTAGGTTAAAAGAGAGCTTCATAAGGTCTCCCAACCTTCTTCTAGACGACCCTCGTCTATTGACCACTCCTGTGGCAACACCTATTGGCCATATGACACATTGGTTGCCAATTTGGCAAGCCACGTCATCATGATGACACCATCCCTTTTCATTTATTTCTTAACTGGGACCTGAAACTATCTATGGTGGAGATCATTCCTCCCCTCGATCGACGATTCTTGTTCTCTTTCCCGTAGCCTTTGTCATCATTGTCACTCTTTGGACCATCCTATTTGATGTTCGATCCTCGACGACGATGAAATTAGCATCGACGGTCCATATCTGACCATCGTACAAATCGACGATTATCACTAGTTCTAGGATTTTTATAGTTGTTGGCTTTCTCCTGTTCTCCTGTCTCCATGGTTCGAGACTCCCGACGATCTCACCCATCATTGTAAGGCTGAGATTCATTAGCCATACTAAATAGGAAGTTCTCGTCCCATCTCCAGAAGCTCATCGTCGTCCATGGACTTCTCATGAGTCCCAACACTCGATCATCCCCGATGACATTGCTCCCTCCTATGAAGGGATAAGATCTCTTGGCCCGTGATCTGACGACCGAGATTTAAAGCGAAGGTATAAAAGACCTCCTCACCCATCGGGGCCCACTCTTTCCCATTGACCAATTACTTGTCGACATGTGTCGTCTCAAGGGACACACTAACTTCCATGCTGATAGTCCTCGTCAGCATGATGTCACCTTCCCATTTCCTAACTTGAATGAAACCTAAGGTAGATCTATGGTTGAGATTAAGTCTCCCTTCCGCACCGATCGACGACTCTCGATGATCCTCGAACCCTTATCATCGTCGACACTCTCAGGTCCATTGCTCAACCTTTCCAACCACATACTCCCAATGATGATGCCATTAGCATCAACGATCCATATCTCATTGGGGTCATTCTCGCAAGATCGACGACCTTCATTCCACCACAAGGTTTTGTCATCGTCGGACTTATTATAAGTCCAACCACTCAGTCGTCTTTCGACGACGATGACTATCTCGACAAAGGGTTGAGATTTACCCATCCCTCCAAATCAATGATTGCGATTCATCCCGACTTAAAACACAAGATTTCCACAGGAAAACAATCCAATCTCGGACTTAGACGATTCATGAATTCTTCAAGGTTTTCCAAGGTTTTTACCAGGACTTCTTGGCCTTCACCTTCACTCCCAAATGGGCTTAAGGAAATATATCTTCATAATATTGGGCAACTATGTGCATCCTGCGAACCTTTCACTTCAGGGAAGGAGATTTTATAGGGATTAAGCCTCTTCGATCCTTGCAGAGACCTTCTCAGACACTTGGGCAATTTCTGCCACCAATCTGACAAGAAAGATCTATATCTTGCAAGCTCTCCATTCAAAGGCTTACAATCCTTACAATGTTATTCACTACATTTACACTGCTCATTTGGTTACATAAATCCATCAGATCAACATTAAAGACAAAACATGCTTAATCCATACCATTATATTGGTTACATAGTCATGCCAAAAATACATGACATGATAACTTGCATTCAATACAAGAATTCAACATCTATACACAATAAAATAACATACATCAACACTTATCTGATAAGATAATTAACCACACCAACTCACTGTGGGTGTACGCCTTTCCACCCAACCATAGGCTTTGCTCGCTCAATAACTTTTGTGACATGCCACCCCCATGCCAGGCCATGATATCACCAGGGAATCTCTCTCAGGTTCTCAAAAAGTTTGGTATGTGAAGATTACTCCACTCTTGGTGAGAATCTCTTCCCACCCACCCAGCCCAAGCCTCATCGAGGTTTATCAGATGCCCCTTCCAACATCAAGCTCGTGGCCTCTTAGCTCAGGTTGGGTATCTGGACCCTCAAACAGGTCCTACAACCAAATTCTCCTCTCAGACACTAGAATCCCTCTTGTTCTCTTGTGCATGGCTTCTTCTTAGACCCCCTCCATTCATGCGTTCCTTGCACATAACCGCTTGGGAAGGTTCTCAATATGTCCCCTCGTTTTCCTTTTGTCAGAAGGAACCCGTGGGGTCAATCTGGGCTGTAGGAAGTGGTACTATGTGATACTTTTGGCCGACAATTTCCACTGCCTTAGCCGAATCTTCCATACTCATATTCATTGAGGGTGGTTGGTTGTTCAACTACCATCCCCCTCTCATTAACTAATTTGTCTTGAAATCAAGGTAAAGGGAAATGACTTATTATTTCTAAATCAAATATCTCAGCAAGGGGATTTGGGTCATCTTAACATAATGAACCCCCTCAATAGGCTTCCTCACTCTTTCCTCTAGTGATATCATGACCATTACTTTTAAGGCTTCACCCCCACAGTCAACTGTTGGCATTTACAGTTAAACAATAATACATTTACATTGATTACATACCATGACATGGCAATCATTAAACATGATAAATTACATACGGGAGGAAACAAGGGTATTACACCCATCCAAGAAAACTAATACACAAAATATTAAACATACATAATAATAATAATCTATTTTTAAGGTCACGACTAAGCTAGACACCAAATTGGTGTATGAGACCCCCTCCGCCTAGCGATTTTACTGGTAAAGTCTACATAGGTATACATACCCTACCCCCCTCTGGATTTGAACATGTGACCTCTTAGGAGGAAACACATGTTCTTAACCATTAGACCCACTCAGGCCTAATGGTTAATAACATAATAACAATTAATTCATACATAAAGACAACACATCCACCCAATGCAAACCATGAAAATGGCATAAAGTCCATTAAACATAGCACAAAAAATTATCCATGCACAAACACATCAAATTCACCGAATACAAACTATGATAAAAATGAATGACATAAAGTCCATTAAATATAACACGAAAAATTATCCATGGAGAAACACATCTAATTCACCTAATACAAACTACGATCAAAATGAATGACATAAAGTCCAAAGTCCATTAAACATGGTGTTAGCGATAATTCTTGTCATGGGTGTGAGAGCATTCGAGTCTGCAAGTTGCACGAAATGCTCAGGCGCAACACGGGAGAATCCCGGTTTTTCCAAGTAGCAGGTCAAGCGAGCGGGAAAAGTGTCATCGACAACATCCAAGGTCTATTTACGAAGCAGATCAACGGTCGGTGGGTAATTGCACTCAGCCGAGTCACGCCAAGTATAGCGCATAAGTTTTCAAAAAGATGAATGGTCAGAAGTCTCCGTGGAGAACTCACGAAGTAACGAGGGTCGTTGATCGTGATCAGTTGATGCGTGGGTTCATTTCTTGAACTCGGGGTTCGTGAGTTCGAAGGGCGGACCACATCCTTTAGTTGCGCGAGATCGCGAGTCATGAGAGTTGTGTAAAGGAAAAGAGCCATCGCCTCTCGGGATCTCGCGGAGGGAGAGTGCCAAGGTTCGACACTCCAACTCGCAAGGTCGCGATTTGCGAGAAGCGCTAGCGCTTAGGCCTTAGCCGACGGTTAAGTGTGGAGGGCATCGATAATAAAAGGAGCTAGACAGTATCACCGAGAAGATCTTAGCCGTCCATCCAGAGGAACATGTGGTGCGCGATTAGGCTCCATCGCCTCCTCACCCTTCATGACTTTGAAGAACGAGGACCAGCCTGCTCCCAGCCGTGAGACGCGAAGTGCCGAAGGCATCCAAGACTCGGGCCCACAGTATCGCCGAAGTATTTTCAGTCGTCCATCCAGAGGGGACACCTGGCAGCAAGTTGAGCCATCTCGACACCTCGCCCATCGCAACTCCAACGCACAAAAAACAGCTCCGTCATATCCCGATACGCGAAGGAGCGAGAGCATTCAGGACCTGGGGCCCACTGCAACATCGGATGAGTTTAGGACCATTAGATTTGAGGGACGCGTGGCACCAGATTGAGTCGTCTCGGCACATCGCTCATCGTGATTTCGATCAGCAAGGATCAGCCCTTTCATATTCGCGAACGTCGAAAGCATAGAAGTTGAGGCCCGCGACGCCACGAAGCATTTTCAGTCATCCATCAAAGAGGGACACGTGGTGCACGATTGGGCTCCATCGCCTCCTCGCCCCTCGCAACTTTGAAGAGTAAGGACTAGCTCCTTCTCATCCACGAGACGCGAAGTGCCAAAGCTCCTAAGCATATCATCTCGGCCACACCCCGAGGAAGCAGTTAATGAAAATCAAGCGGGTGGTTGAAGCCTCTCTTCATTCATTAAGTGTGAAGTATGGAGGGTCTGGTAAGAGACNCGAGAGGGTCCTGTGTACCCATTCTTTCAGAAAAGCCATGCCGAGTCCTCGACTAGCTGGAGGAGGTCTGCACACGCTAACTCGACATTTACTGACTCAACTACTCCCCCTACAGGAGCCATGCGCAGTTAAGGTGGTGTCCGACAAAGAATATCAGTATGAGTTTGACTGAAGGGACACCAAGCCTTGGGCAACTGGGCACGCCTCTGATTAGGCGATTTTCTCTGAGTATATAAACTCAGTCTTTGTATTTTG
>SNQJ01S0176153.1:0-17243 GCA_010110895.2 Picea sitchensis | reverse complement strand
TTACTGTATCATATTAAATGTGAAAGAGAGATTACAACCATGGCCTTGATGTTGTAAGGTCCCTTCCAACTATCCTTCGTTCCCCACACACTTCCACTCCAAGAATTCTGAGAGCATAGATCTGATACTATTCACAATCTATCTTGGCAAAGGCAAAACTCAAAGGCACTCCAACCAAGCTAATAATTCCAAGCCAAATCCAACTTAGCCAAAAACAACTTAGCCCTTCTCCATGAGAGCTCCTCTCCTTTTATAAGCTAAAGAGGATAAGGTGAGGAGGTTAGGATGATCCCACTAAATCATGAAAGTGAGTAAGATCCAAACCATTCGGATGCCACCTCACCCTGAAAGTTTCTCCTTCTAGAAGATTCGAGAAAACACTCATTTTTCCCACGTGTAAGCATTCTCGCACCCTACCTATAGAGAAACCTACGAACCTCTCACGACCTAGCTATGATGTAGCCTGCGAGAATCAAGCATTATCACACCCTAGCTATAATGTAGCCTGCAAAGTTCCTTTTTTATAGGGTTTTTACAAAGGAGAATGCAACTTCTTTTCTCAGGGAGAGTTCTTCTCCCTTCTTTTTTCAGGAACTCAGGCCATTGACCTCTCTGAAGGAAACATATAGGTTTACATCATTTAATGGTCATAGGGATGATGAAAATAATGTGTAACAAAGACGACTACCAGAATCAAGAAAGGAATCACTGGGAAATATCCTCGAATTATTTTTTCCAGCGACATATGAATATGTGGGGTAACTAGAAGATGAGCTGGCCAGACAATTGAGATTTCCCCTGATTCAAAAATTCTGCATGAGGTAGTTGGATCAGAAAAGTGAGTGGAGTAGAGTAGAAAGACATAGTGCTCCCTAACAATGAAATATATGAAAAGGATCTCTAATCTCGTATTGAGAGTTGGTCAGTGAGTTAGAGAGTTATTCCATGGATTAGTGATCTGTCTGGTTAGAGAGTTTTGATTTAGCTTAGCTACCTGCATCAAGATCACTCCGAGCCTGCTATATTATTATGATGTTTTGAAAATATTCTTGTGTCTTTTATACATCTGAGTCCTAAGGAAAGGTGCATGGTGCATTCTGGTGTATTTCCACTGGCTTATATAGTAATGATAGGAAGTTCTATGGATATCATAGGCTTCTATTCAACACACTATACAACTCTAATGTGATGGGATTCCTTTAGTAATAAAGATATGGAATTTATTGTATAATATATGTCTGTGATGAATGAGTTGAATATGTGTGCATATTGTTTCATTTCTTAGTCCCAAATAGTTTATCAGACTTGAGTTACATGGATTCCAATTACAATAAGTTTTTGTATGTGTAAATCCTTCATCCCTATCACAAAACCTTATGGTCACTGTGATCCTCTCTACATATCGAGTGAGATATTCCTCGGCCTTGGCCAAGGATTGATATTTTGGTGCTTTGAGGTTTTGTTGGAAAGATATGGATGAACACTGGATCTAAAACCTCCTTTCATTAAAACGGATAGGATGTGTGCAAGCATAGACTGAAGGAGAACCCAACATATGGTTATGTTTTCGGGCCCTGAAGTCTTATTGAGATCGATGGTGAAAAAAAAAAGAGTTGGCATCCTTATAAATATGATATTCAAGACTAGATGAAAGAAAAACAAGATGAATTTTCCCTGCAAGAGACGCAAGGATTGAGGATGAATGCAAAGAAATGGAAATCAATGTATCAATTTTCATGAAGAAGAGCTCATGCATGAGACGACATGCTTGCGTAGAGGCTTGGCGTCAAGGATGCCAATAGTGACAGTAGTGGTAGTGAAGGCCCATGTGATGAAGCATGTATCCTTTGGTTGTTGCAATATGTCACAAAATTAAGATAGAAGAGAGCGCACATGTGTGGTGTGCAAGAATTATTTTTTGGTGTGCCGATAGACTTGGAGGAGGAAGCACCGCACACTTACATGCTAAAAAGAAGATAATTCATCGCGTAGTGAAGTGAGGTGACAATAAGAAGAGAATTTGGCACTCAACATAATGTTACTATGATGAGAAAGAGAGAATATGGTGTGGAAAGAAGACATGTGTTGAGTGGAGACAGAGATTATGCGCAAAGTGGTAGTGCACAAATCAGACCAGAAAATGAAGCACGTAGTGGCAGTGCACAGATCAACCTGGAGGTGGGAGGACACGTTTGTGGTGCATAATCAGGTCAGGAGGAGGGGGAATATATTGTTGGTGTACTATAAGAAAGGAATATGGAAGATCCCCTAATGGCGGGGGAGATGATTTTATATTATTGAATGGTCTTGCACGACTACAAGTAGATACATATCTAGGTCACCTCATGATAAATTTTAGAAGAAGATAGAATTACCGTTCTTTTGTTCCACCCCCATTGCACATTTTTATTCAATAATAAAACACAACATATAGTGAAGATATTGCAGTCAAAGAAAGAGAAGAAGAAGACAAAAGTGATGAAACAAGTGAAGAAGAAGGTGAACTCAACAATACTTTACCCCAAGTGATAATGGTATGGAAAGATCCATCCAATAACAGCCAAAGAAGCATAACTAGCTCTAGTTTAAATATTGAAAATTGAGATAGTACACTAAGGTTTCCCATATTCCATGGAAAAAATAAGGATGATGAAGAAAAAAATTTGTTCACCTAGGAAGCAATCTGGTTTGTAAAGAGAGTTACAAACGACGTGACTAAGATCACACAACTAGAGACTACATTTAAGGAGAAGGACCTAACATGGTACATGAAGTGCAATGCTACTGTGCCAACATGACATGTGAGGTCGTTGGCCAAGATCAAGTAGGATCTACTTTGGGAGTTTCAAAATCCGAAGTCAGAATCACAATGCATTATGGAAGTCAAGGAGATAAAGTATAATGAAGTAGATGTCTGTGTAGTAACCCATGGAGGGGCGAAGACAGGGGAGTATGTTAAGAACCAAATATCAATATAGCATAGAAAAAACTTAGAATAAGTACTCAATGCCTTGAAAAAGAGAGAAATTCAGATAATAAGCCTCTTCGACGGGGAAACCTCCTTATGTCCACATAAATGTACAATTCCAAGATGATTCCAAATGAAAATGTCTCCTTGATATATATAAGAGACTAGGAGGTATAATTACAACTAATGGAAAAAAGTTGACATAAATAAAATAACATTACTAATGTAATATGCCCCAATTAAGGGGTAATGAGCCAATATTAGGGCTTAACATGCCCCTCCCCTTGAGACAAGTGTTGTCCACAACACTTGAGTAACTCTGGATGCTTCTGTATAAAAGACTTGTCCACAACACTTGAGTAACTCGAGATGCTTCAGATAAAACTCTCATCTTCCCAAGTGGAATCTTTAGTCTTAGTTTCCATTTAATGAGATACTCAAATGGATCTATTCCTCACTCCGGGCTTAACTCTTGTGTCGCTGATGGCTTCAGGATCCCACATGATTTTTCCTTCCTTGTCAAGTTCTAGCACTATAGTTTGAACTAGGATCTTGTCACCTATAACCTTCTTTAAGCATGAAACATAAACCGTGGTAATTTGAAGATGCAAGCAAATCCACTTCTGTATGCCATAGTACCAATCTTTTGCAACACCTTTATAAGGGATATAGTACTTTGATGATAATTTATCCTTTTGGCTTTTTGAGGGACACCGCTTGTATGGTTGTAGTCTTTAAAACAACCAATCCCCTACTTCAAAACTTCCTTCTACCATGTTGATTTGCTTGTTTTTTCATGTAATTATGTGCCATGGTCGTTGTCCTTTAATATTTAAGAACTTGGTGTTCATGCTCGATGTGATGTTCCCCTCGCTTGAACCTTTAGATTTTTCTTTTAGGAGAAGAAGTGATGGAAGGAGGTTGGTATCCATAGAGTGCCATAAATGGTGTCATTTTTGTTGGCAAGATGAAAGGAAGTGTTATACAACAAAAATGACACCATTTTTCCAAGGGTAACCATTTGAACCATTGTGTTTGTTTATCAGAGACAAAGGAACTAAGGTAGCCTTCCATACATTTGTTCACTATCTCGGCTTGTCCATCGATTAAGGATGATAGGATGAACTATGAGCCAATTGAGTACCCAACCAAGAAATAATTCTTTTCTAAAATGTCCAGTGAAGATGGATCTATGTCACTTACAATAAACTTTGGGCTACCATGTAGCTTTTGAATTGTCTCCATGAATGCAAGGGTAACCGATCTGGCTTTGAAGGGATGAGAGTGCACAAAGTGCATACTTGGTCATTCTATCAACAATCACCATGATGACACTCTTTCCTTCATACTCGGTAACCTTACAGGAAATCCATGGAAATTTCCTCCCAGCGCTGACTTGGATGGCTAATGGTTGTAAAGACCGGGTCTTAATTGTTGCCACCTATTTTGTTGGCAAACCAAACATTCTTCCACAAACCTTGAACATTAGTTTTAAGGCCATCCCAAAAATCCTTCTTGGACTCTATGGTAGGTTTTCAAAATCCCGAAAATTCTCCTACTAGAGAGGTGTGAAATTCCAATAATAGCTTTTGTTTGAGCTGGGAGTTTTTACATAAATATAAGCTATCTTGTACCATAGTGAATCATTTTTCCATGTAAATGTATCTCGATCATCCGGAACTCTCCCGCAACCTTTGATTGAGAGTCCACACCTTTTCATCATTCTTCCATTCATCCCTGTTTCTATTATCCAATCGGGTTGATGATTGAGATAGCATAGAGAAAGGCCTCAACATCTTCATCCTATCTTGAGATTGCACTGGCTACAACATTTTGCTTCCCCTTTTATGCATCTAGGATTTACCCATTTTGTTGTTCTTCTGAAGATAGTCTTTGTTCCAAGAAGTATTTAAGACTATCATGATCTCTTTTGACCTTGAAGTCCATACCTATTAGGTAAGGAAGCCATTTCTTCAATGTATGTAGTGTTTCCATCATCTCCTTCTCATAAATGTGGGTCAAGAAGTCCTTTTCCCTTGAGTGGTTGACTTTCAAAGCCGTGGGCCTTCCTTCTGCATTAGGACAACAACAATTCCATTTCTCTATGGAACTGCATCTTCTACACCAAAGGTCTTTGTGAAGCTTGGAGTGGTCACTGTGAGCTTTGCATATAACCCTTTAAGTTGTTCAAAAGATTTAGCTCTCTAGAGTCCATGGAAATTCATCCTTCTTAGTTAGTGTCAAAGGTGTCATATTCCATAGTGTTGAACAAGCTACCTGTAGTAACCTGACAAACCCAAAAATCATCTAAGATTCTCCAATGTTTTGGGAATCGACCAAACCATCATGGCCTTAATTCAGGGTCTACCTTAACACCTTCAAGGAGATACAATAAGACCCAAATACTCTACCTCCTTCACTCCAAAGAAACATTTGATGGTTTGGCATATAGTTGTTGCTCTTTAGTAGTTGTAGCACCTTGTCAACATGTCGCATGATCCTCCCAAGACTTTCTATAGATTAGTATATCATGAAAAAATAATACTAACACAAATTTTCAAGGAAGGGCTTGAAAATGGAATTTTATCAACCCTTGGAATGTGGAAGGTGCATTTTGTAAGGCCAAAAGGCATGACCAAAAATTCATAATGGCCTCCAAGGAGTTCAGAATGTTGTTTTTGGGATATTCTTCCTTCATTCTAATCGATGATACCTTGAATGAGATCCACCCTTGAAATAGATTGCTCCATGTAGTTCATGTAAAAATTCATCAATGGCTGAATAAACTTATCTTTAATAGTGATCTTGTTGATTTCATAATCAAGACACATACACCATGAGCTATCTTTCTTCTTGAATACCATTACCGGTGCAGAGTAAGAACTTCATTAGGTCTAATAATGCCTCTAACATTTATGGGTAAGGGTATCCAGATGATCGATGTTAGAGGAACACTCCCTGTGAATTAGGTGAATTTCATGATCATGATTTCAAGTGGGTGGAAGACCTTTGGGAATATTTCAACACTTTGAATGCTTATCAATGATCCCTTGGAGATATCAAGGAATAGGGATACAGATGTTTGAACATCTAGTGAACATATTTTGCACAACCTGATGCCCCTTTTCAATAATTTTGTCACCATTAGAGTATCACCTTTATCAGGTTTCCGCGGATTCTCTTTTAACCTCAATTTCTTTTCCTTCCAATGAAAAATTTCATGAAAAGTTCTTGAAAATTAAAAGCCACTGCTCCTAATGATTGTAACCATTGATTCCTCGCTACAACGATCAAAGACCTCACCCATGGGTAGAAATCATTGGAATATTAATTACATATTCCCCATAGTAAGATTGATCTTATTTCACTTTTCCTAAGAAATTGATAGTTCCTCCATCTCTGCAATCATTACTTGAAAACTATGGGGCTAGATATACAAAGAAATTGAGGGTTTTGGCTAATTTATAGTGAATGAAACAGAGTACTAATGAGAATCACTAGGCTCAAGGATCCCTTTCTTTGATGTATCCTTCTCGATCTTGAGGGTTTGAGGAGTGATAATCGTTTTCACTCCATTACACTATATCATGCTGGCCAACTCTTCGTATCTAATTGCTTCCACGCTTTCATCTTGAGATGGTTCTGTTCTCGTGTTCTTCTTCCTCTCACAATCTATGTAGAGTAATTTTCTCACCACACTTATGTCCCTTACCGTACTTGTTGTCACAATTAAATCATAAACCTTTTTGCTTTTCTTTCCTCCAAAAACACATCAACCTACAAGGTGTCAACCTTGTAGGCTGAGGTGTTTTAGAAGAAGGAGCATATTCTCTCTATAGATGTTGGTATTGGTCCTTCTAGTAGCCATAGCCATATTTTAGTTTCAACATTTCTGCCACCTTGAATGCATTATCCAATGATTTCGGTTCCCAAAGGAGAACCTTATGTTGAATGTTATCCTTTAAAGTTCCTATGAATACATCAATCAAGTGCTCATCCTGGACATATGTATTACCTTTTATATTCAATCTTTTGGAAGTTCTCAATGTGCCTCAAATCGAACTCTTTGCTTGAGATTTATCAATTGGCTAAAGAAGGCATTTCTCCTTGTATCCTCATAGTGTGCTAATACTTCCGTGAAAATTGTCCAAGTGATGTGTGATTTGAGAGAACAAAGCCATCAATACCATACAAATTGATTGGGTTCTAAATATAAATAAGCAATTCTACCTTTTGTGCATGTGGCATTAATATGTAGATCAAAGAATTGCTCCATCCTAACTATCCATGTGATTGGGTCCCTCGGGCCATCAAACTTCCTCATATCGATCTTAGAATGTAGTTGGTATTCAACCCAAAGTTGAAATTTCTCTCCATTCTTGATTCACCTTCCTTGTGTCCCATCATACCCCATGGGATACATTTTCACTTTCGTGTGTCCTCTCTATTATGCAATTTTTCAATCCTTCCATGATCTCCTTTTAAACCCTCCATCATCTCTTGTAGTTCATCTTTGTTATCAGATTCTTTGTAAATCATTTATGTCCCCACGAATTTGTTCACCTCATCAAGAGTCCATGTAGGATTATCCGAGGATTATTTTGGTGTAGAAGTTCCCTTTGCGGCATGTTGGCCAAGTATCACTTTGAACCTTGATTTTGAGGTGGTTCCTCTAGACACATTTCTTTCATCAGATTCCAAAGCTCGACCTTCCTCGGTATGAAACTTAATTTTGGTAGTTCTATGATATTAATTATTTTCAATTCCATAGGTCCGATCAAAATTGATGCCAAGTGGAATTTATGGTGTTCCCCACAACTTGATTTTGGTCCTTCTGCGAGATGTCACTTGTATAGTGTTCCCCACACAAATAATTGATATAAATTATGAACACATACCAGAAATACCATAGACTATCCACTATCGAATGCAACCAATATTTCACCAAATTGATACTCTAGGAAGAAGTTATGATTGTTTTTACTTGTAATGACCTTCTTGAGACTAGTCAATAGGACTAGTCGACACCCTATCTTCCACTGTGGTGTATATACAAAATGTGATAATGACCCAATGCCGAATTTTTACCACATATACCTACTACTTCGCGGAAAATCCTCTGGTGTTCAGGTTCTGAAACATTACGTAAAAAAATTTATAGCGAAAAATACGCAATGACTCATTTCAAGATGATTCTCGAACCCTATCTTGCACAAGCCGACGATGAAATTATAATACCTCAAGAGCTTAAATTTTAACCCGATGTACCTTGATCTGTATACTAAATAACCTCCAAGTCGCTCCTTCTGAAACATTAGAAAACAAGTTATAGAGAAAATTCCAAGGTGTCTTAGATGTGTAGCAATAGAAACCCCAAGACCTTGAGCTTGATATGCGTTAAGAACCAAAATATCAAGATAGCATAGAAAACCTCATAATAAGCACTCAACACTCCTAAAAAGAGAGGAAATTGATAAATGTCTCTTCGAGGGGAAACCTCCTATTCCACATAATGTACAATTCCAAGATGATTCCAATGAAGTCTCCTCGTATATATAGGGAGACTAGGAGGTATAATTACAACTAATGGAACAAAGTCGGCATAAATAAAATAAAATTACTTCAATGCAATATGTCCCAATTAAGGGGTAATGAGCCAATATTAGGCTTAATAGAGTACTCCCCGAAAGCAAGGTGAAGGCTTGGGTCAACAATCGATGGAAATATTAGAAGACACCCAACCCCCTCCTAAGGTTGATGCTTCTCAACATAAACAATTTCTATGTGAGGTGTAGAGATCCTTTAAAGAAGAAACATCCCATGAGGATATGCAATACATGATTCAAAGGTCTCTTGAAGAGGCATGGATCTAAGAGGAAGTGCAGAGGGAGACAGAAAGGTCGACAGAGGAAGCATAAATGCATAAAGAGGTGCAATGGGTGACACAAAGGTCATTGGAAAAAGTTCTTATGCTCAAAGAGTTACAATGTGTGATGCAAAGATATTTGGAGGAGGATCGCCTGCATGATTCAATATAGCATGCAACCCAAAGATCGACAAAAGAAGCATGGATAAATACTAAGGATGTGATGTGCTGAGAAAAAAGGCTCATGAAGAAAAAATCCAGGAGGAGTTGGAACTAGATCATGTGCATAAGCCTTGCGTGACATAGGTCTCCTTGTAGAAGCCAAAGATAATTTCAATACCTTCTTACACTATTGCTTGTGCTTTCTTAAAAATCTATCCCATAGGATGGCTAGAGAAAGTAGAAGTGAACATAGAAGGAGTGAAAACAAAGGCCAAATTCAAATTTATCAAGATCATGGATGAGTCTTATCCCTACCCTACATTTCTAGGAATTGACTATCCCTTTCATAATAATGCGGTGCTAAAATTGAAAAAGAGGCAGATGTCCTTCGAAACTGACACCCTCCACATGGTCGTGTCACTAGATCCATATGAAGGTGAATGATACAATGAGCCTATAGATGAGGATGCACGAGCTCGTATTGAAATATTTTACAAGGCTACTTCCGTCATTGTGGAGGACTACATCAACCCCATCAAATATGGAGAATTAAGATGGAGGGGTGTCAAATATTATGACATGAATTTTTAGGATTCCCTTGATAGATGTAGGAATAATATTTATGAGGTGTCAACAAGGAGGTGTGCACATATCTTGGTAGAAGATCATGTGGAATACTTTGGCTCCTATATGTATGATGGTTGTACTGTGGAAAAATTAATTGCATGGATATAGCACATTTCCAAGTATTAGCATCCTTGAGCACTTGTCTCAATAATGACAGGGATTCCCATGAGCTGGTGGGATCCACACCATGAGTCATATCACGAATGGGAATCTCTTGAAGCATCCATGCAAAAACAATTTTGACCATATGTCGAACTCCATCAATACACATGTCCCTGCGAAAGGCATTGGATCATGAAACATAGGTTCTTTGTGTCACCACTATATGAATGTGCACCGTTGGCTCTCTAAGAAACTCCCATGAATATGTTGATTGGTATCACCCGGATGTAGGTATGTGTTGACCCTCCTAGGGCCTCTCCGCTCCTTTAAGACACTAACCAATTATCTTCGGGGTGCATTGAACCATGCAATCCACCTCTGGTGCATAAATACATGCATGGGTTCTCATCTACGAGAAAGAGCGTTCTAGTTATGATGCCACCCATTCCCACTTATAAAGAGAATCCTACACCTATCAAGAACTAGAAAAATCCTGGAAGACTTTATAGGATCTACACATGACTAAAGTGGTTTCTGATGTTGACACTTAGAGCCGATATACATCCATTCTTAGTGACCACATAGAGCCGATCATCGCTCTCAATCAGGCATACTCCCAGGTCTCCCCTTCGTCCTTGGTGCAGTTGGATCTTCTAGCCCTGCAAAATATGAACTTGGTCGTTGAACACATTCAAGCTATGTAGTTAAAAAATCATGAGCTTCAAGACTGGATACAACATCTAAACTTAGAGGAAACCACCCTCCAACAAAAAATTACTCAAGTGATCAATGTTGTTCAAGAGAGTCGAGACCATGCCCAAGGCTCCACCGAGCTGGTCACTAAGAGCTTCAAATTGTGTGATTATTTACAAAACCCTTTAGAAATCATGACTCTCTATGATCATACCCGCACACTAGAAGACGAGGTTGTGCAACAAAAATGAGATGTCGGTTCCTTTCCCCCCAAAGAGTGTGCCATGAAAATGCATGTCATTTCTACATGAACAAATAAGATCACTTCCACGAGGGATGAGTAACAAAGGATGTGAGAATTGATCACTTCGATGGATGACATGGATATGGATTGGTATACTCATCTCTCATACCTACACGTTTCTACGAACCCCTTGATTGAGAATATAAAAAACACAAACCTCACATCTTCAACAGTTGCAAGTGATGTCACATAAACAACTGTCCAACTTACCCAAATGATTCAAGATAAATTGTCTGAGACTGAGAGTCAGTTTCTGGAATTTTTTCACAAACTCAAGGGCATAGTGTTGTATGTCATCAAGATCATTCCATAAAGTAGTTTTCTTGAGGATGAGCTAGATAATGCAGGGTCCTCATATAACTCCAAATGTTTAGGTTCGGGCTTTACCCATGCACAATAAATGAAGTTGTGCATTTTCTATGCTAATTCATAGGACATTCACGAGAAATTCTATAGAGTGCGCATCAGACTGCATTTTTTTAGAAATGTGCCAAGTAAATAGACTACCAAGTGTGCCTTGGTCCAAGTTTTGTCATTTTCACCAGAAAACAAGAAGATTACTGCTGTAATCAAGAAAGGAATCACCGAGAAATCTCCCCAAATGATTATTGCTAGCAACACAAGGGAACATGGAGAAACCAAAGGATGAGCTAGCCAGACAGTTAAGATTTCCCATGATAAAGAGAGTCTATGATGAGCATTGGTAGGTACCAAAAGTGTGCGACGTAGTTTTTCAATAGAGAAAGTGGAGAAGAGTAGAAAGAGATAATTCTCCCTAGTAGCAGAAGATATAAAGAGGATATCTAAGCTCAAATTGAGAGTTGGCCAGTGATTTAGAAAGTTAGTTTATGGATTAGCGATATGGCTAGTCCGATATTTTTGAGTTATCTTAGATACCTGTATCTAGATCACTTTGATCTTGCTATAATATTATGATGTTTTGAATATATTCATGTGTATTTGATATGTCTGAGTCCAAAGGAAAGGCACATGGTGCATTCTGTTGTATTTCCACTAGTTTATATAATAATGATAGGAAGTTCTATGGTTATCATAGATTGTTGTTCAACACACTATACACATATGATGTGATGGGATTCCTTCAGTAATAAATATATGCCAGTTATAGTATAATCTGTGTCTATGATGAATGAGTTTAATATGTGTCTGTATTGTTTCATTTCTTAGTCCCAAATACTTTATCATACCTGAATTACATGGATGTTAATTGTAGTAATATTTTGTACGGTAATTCTTCTTCATCCCCGCCACAAGACCCATGGTATTTGTGATCCTTTTGCATCTCGAGACCTTCCCAAGATTGACGAGGATTGATATACCGCCGAGGGTTTTGCTTTGAAAGCTCCTCGATGAACTCATCTAAAATCCCTCAACATTAAGAAGGATGGGACATGTGAAAGAATGGAACAAAGTTGAACCCAACATCGACGGTCGATGGTCGCGTCACTAAATCTTGTTGAAGTTTTTCATTTTCCAATGAAAATCATCGACGGTCGATGGGTTGATGGTTAGGTACAGCCAATTCGAAGTGTTTCGATTGAGAAAGAGAAATTGTCGATGACTAATGGAATGATGGTCAAGTGATGACTAATATTTCGAGGTGTTCGGGTCATCCAAGAGAAACGATTAATGGTCGATAAAGAAAGGAGGGTAATGAGGTGTCATTACATGTAAGCATCCATGTATGATGCAACATCATATAGATTCTGTGTTATAGTATACATGTCATGCCACATCAAAGTTCACATTTCATGCCACATCAATAGTTTCAATGTCATCCAATAGGGATGGACAACGACCAACAATCACGTCGACCGAACTACAAAAGTGTTTTGTTAGCCAACGAGGATTGCCAACAGTCAGGTTGGATGATTTAAGAAGGTATTGCAATTGTTTTCCAAAAGAAATGACCGGAAGATCACGGCCAATGATCGATCATTGGGAATATTCGTGGACAGGTTTTGTTTGGCAGTGAGCATCATTGATCGAATGATGACCAACGGATCTCAGATCAACGAATCAAATTTCACCTACTTTCAAATCAACGAATCATATTTAAAGGGTTGTTAACAATAGACTGGGGCCACTTTTATCTAGGTGGATATCATCTCACCACCCACCCGTCTAACCCGGGCTTCCAAAAGCAATTTGTTGGCAACTTACTATTTTGAGCATTTTTCAAGCCCCTGTTCTGTGGTCATTTTGAGGGCCTAAATGAAGCTGCTATGGATTGGGAGCCTCAATAATAGCCAAAGGTTCTGATTGAGCCCCCAAATGAATATCCTCATATATATCTTTCCAACGATCTATCAAGCACCCCAAACATAGATCACATGCCAAAGCCACGACTCGGGAAGTTTGATAAACCAAACTACCCAAAATGAGGCCCATTTAAACTGCTGGATTTTCATCTCTATGATTAGGGGGTTTTGATTTTTTATTTATGTTACAAAGGCCTTTGAGCCTAATTGTAACAATCATCTTCTTTGTGAATGAGCTGCAACCATCACATCTCTTAGAGATAAGATTCCACCATTCTAGCTAGCCTTTCACTCTATATTTTTAGTTCTCAGACATCACCTTACACGGAAATTGTTTATTATTGTATATTTGTGTCTCTTGTTATATACATATGATACATATATTATATTATTACTCTTGAAATATCTTGTTATATTTCTTTATTATATCTCCTCTCCTTGCTTCAATGTAAAATAATCTAGATCATCGGTATCAGAGCAGGCTACTCTGATCATTTTCAATGGCCAGTCCCAACTTTCCCATGTATAGAAATTTGGGTATCAACCTTATCTCTATTGAGAAAATTTGATCTCGCATGCCCAAGAAACCATCCATGGAGGAATAAAGGAAAAAATCATGAAGCATGCAGACTATCAATCTCTTGCTTGAGCAAGCCAAATGGCAGAGGGACAAATGATATAATTTTCCCACGCCCTTCAACGCTTCGATAAAACAGTATATTCATCAATATGACACTTGGAGTACTTCCCTTTCAAGGTAGAAGTTAATTTTACATTCATATTTCAAGCTATGTAGATGCTAATGCCTCTAGAAAAATGGTTAAATATGCTAGAAGGCTCTTTCTCTGCTATAATTTTTTTCGATAGGGAAAAAGATCACCTTCACACTCCTAAGGCCTCCCTCATGTCAAACATTGTGAAAATTACCTGGATTAAATTTCCACAGATTCGAATATATAAATGAGCCCACTTGGGGTTTTATTGTGGATGCAATCAAGGAATAATATTACTCGTTGTTAAGTATGATGACCAACACATGATATGGACCACATTGTGGCAAGAGAGGGGCCAAAACGTTGTTGGAGTTCACAAAAAATTTCCATAATTTACGCACCAAGTTGGGTATCAAAAAAATCTGAGCACTACTTTGAAATACCGTAGGTCTCTCGCGATAGTAACATACAAACTAAAAATGGATTTCGACATCTCGACACTGAACTACCTATTGATATGTCAATAAAATCAACATAAATTTATTCTTTACTAGAATAAAGGGGAGTTCGGTCGCAAACTAAACAACAAAGTATGATAAAGACAATCTTAAATAGCCTCTCTAAAACTGGTCTTCACAAGAAAATAATAGTCAAAAGATGAATATGACATCAGTGGTTTGATTTCCATAAAATACCGAGGAACAACATCGATGAATGTCAATCAAAACAATCATTGGTGGCTAAGATCAAAGAAAAGAATCTCAACCCATATTCATAATCTGATTAAGAAAAAATAATGGGAGAAGAGGTATCATTGACGAAAACCCCACTACCACCGCACGACTGCTAAATAATTCAACCGGAAGAACTAGAAGATCTTGAAGAGGGGGAACACCCCACCATAGATTTGGGGTGAAGGGGACCCCACTACATTTTATTGTTGATAATGGAAGTTTAACAATCTCATCTCAACAGAGGTCATCAAACGGTGGCTTGGATTGTCGACAACACCACTCACAACCATACAACATTAAGTGGTTGATGATACTTTCGTCACCATCATTGTTTATTTTCATATGACATACAACCCTTCAATGATGAGGTATTATGTGATGTTTCCCTGGCTGGCTGGTTGTGATGTTTTACCATATATGTGGAAGCACCATACTATTTATGAGTCTCACTCAGAGTACAATACACTGGGTCATTTCACAGATACCGTAGGTATCAATTAATTTACCATCAAAACAGCTCAAGAAGGTAATTTCTTATACCGCGAAAATTTCATTGCCTTCACACCTATTCAAAGGTGGAAACAAAAGGACACTGCGAACCACTCCAAACCTTGGCCTAAGACCTTCTCATTCAACAAAAGTAGATTGTTAAGAGATTGTTTCTCGGCATCTAAAAGGGTGCCTACACACTTTGTAGTCAAGCCAATATGGAATAGGTTGGTTGAATAGATTCAAACCCACCAACAATATAGTCATGATAGCCTTTAACAAGCTAAGAAACACTACCTAGCAAGGCAAGCAACTTAGCAAGGTTCAGATTCAACAAGCATTTCCTCTCCCCCGAGAAATAAGAACAATGGAGAACATTGCTTCCTAAAGATGGAGGATTTAACTGTGTGGATATCGCTGACCACCCACCTATTCCAACAAGCTCCAAACAGTTTGTTGGAAACTTACTATTTTTAGCGTTTTTATGGTTCCTAAACTTTGGGGTCATTTCATGGGCCTAAACAATGTTTTTTAGTGATTTGGAACCTCAATGATAGCCAAAGGATTCGATTGATCCCCCAAATGAATATTCGTCGATACCTTCCAACGAGCTATCGTGGTGCTCCAAACCACATCGTATGCCAAAGTTACGCCGAAGTTGATACACCAAACTACCCAAAACGAGTTCCACAAACCGCTATCGCTTCATCTCTCGGGTTAGGTTTTTCATTTCCATTTATGTTGCACCTTGAGCCCCTCATTGTAACAAATATCTTCTTGCTAATGAGAATAGCCATCACATCTCTTCTAAGAGATGCATCTCCACCATTCTATTGGCCTTTCACTCTCTTAATTTTACAGTTTATAAACATTTCAATTCCATTAATAGAAATTGTGTGTTATTTTATATATGTGCCTCTTTTTATATAAATAAGGATATATATCCATTATATTATTTGATCTCTGCAATATATCAGTATATTTCTTTTATTATATCTCCTCAGCTCTCATTTCGTACGGTACCACCTGGATCAATTTTGTATGAAATTTTAATTTTTCATATTTTTTTGAAGGTCATTAACTTGTGGGGTGATTTTGAGGCTCTAAACAACAATTTATCCAATAAATCATTATGAGAATAGAGGTACCTAGGCAATAATCAGGTTTTTGCAGCTGAAATAAAATAACTTGAAGAGAGCTATCTAATGAGCTATCCCAGGCACAAAATACAGCTCGTATGAGAAAGTTAAGAACCATAGGGCCTTCACTCTGTGAACCTATGACATAGAACCTTCATTTGTATAATATTAAAGAATACCCCCAAATTTCCACTAGATATTAATAAACAACTTCCAAAATCCTTTTGTTGGAATCCCCTACCAATTTTGAAGAAGGGGTATATATGTCCAAGTGTGTCACCTTGGGGAGCCTCGATTATTTTTGTGAAGAAGAAAAATGGAACCTTAAGGATGTGTATTGATTTCAGACAACTGGATAAGGTCACCATAAAGAATACATATTATTTTCCAAGGATTCATGATTTATTTGATCAGTTGAAAGGTGCAAGAATATTTTCCAATATTGACTTGAGATCAGGTTATCATCAAGTGAGGATAAAGGAAGAATAAATCAATAAGACAACATTTAGGACAGGATACGAGAATTATGAATTCATGGTAGTATCATTTGGACTATCAAATGACACACTTTTTTTTTATGTGAATGATGAATGGAGTGTTCAGGGAATACCTAGACAAGTTTGTGATTGTGTGAAGAACACATGGCCCACCACTAAGACAGGGGGGGGGGTTGAATTAGTGTGTGAATTATTTTAACAATTTATTTTCACAAGTTACCGGTTAAAACATAATTGAACAGATTAATAACAATCACATCATAATTATAATGAACACAAAGAACTAGATGTTTGTATAATCTTTGTATAATTGATATGAATATATGTGATCAAGGATTTTTTTTTTAGCACCAACTAAATTTTTCAGCACCAACTAAAATAAGGAGCACCAACTCTCTACCAAGACCCAACTTGGTGCAAGACCTAGCTTGTTGCAAGTCCCAACTTGCTGATAGAACATAGTCTATCCAACTAGAGTCTATTCAACTCCAGTAGTAGTGATCCATTATAGAATCAATGATCAGAGATATACTTTAAGACACTCATCACCACATTTCATCTTCTCTATTATTCAGATTTTCTTTCCTCTGATATCTTCTTGGAATCTACTTCAACTTATTTAACTTCTGTTCTGAACGACATTTTATCTTCTCTCTGTTATTCACAT
>SNQJ01S0176151.1:3466-20000 GCA_010110895.2 Picea sitchensis | reverse complement strand
TTTCTCTCAACCTATTTCCCATTATTACAAAATATAATCCCTTCAAATCCTCACACATATCTCTCATATATCTTGGATAAGATATTCCAACCAAATCTCCATGACCTTCTCCTTGGAATGGTCTTGAATTATCTCCTCAAATATTGAAATGGTGGAGGAAGTATTCAAGAAGTCCTTTGAATTAATCCTTCTCATATTCCTACACATTACAAAGCTCACACATATTTGAGATATATATGAAAACATGTCAAGTTTCTAACATTTAATCACAAATTCCCTTTTAATACTAAAATGAATAAAGTGGAAAACAATAAGGTGAAACCCAAGTATATTTATGGAAATGATATCATGAAAGGTTAATGGGGCGATGAAATGTGGAGAATGATGAAGGGAAACCTAGATGGAAATAGGACATTTATGAGCCCCAACAAATGATATGCCGAATTTCCTGCATTTTTGGAAGACCTTCTTCAGATGCCCGAGGTGTTGTTTATCAGAGTCAGAGTACATTGTGATGTCATATAGATAGATCACGATAAACTTGTCCTTTTTGTCAGCGAATTATATGTCCATCACCCTCTGGAAACTAGCTCCAGCATTCATCAGACCGAAAGGAGTCTTAGCATACATGAACGTCCCCCATGGTGTCCTAAAATCCATAGTTTCCCTGTCATCCGGGTGGACCATGATCTGATTATAACCCAAAAATTTGTCCAACATGGACATCTTCTGGGACCCCACTACCTTTTGCAGAATATAGTCCATTTTAGGGAGTGGGTAGTGATATTTGAAGGACACTTTGTTCAAGTTTCAAAAATCCACACACAACCTTATTTTGCCGCTCTTTTTTCTTACAGGGACCAAGTTGTCCACCCACTTCAAAAAACTTAAAGAAATGACAATTTTAGCTTCGAAGAGTTTCTTTACCTCCTTTTTGATTAGCGGCAGCAGTAGGGGATTTATTTGTCTCGGCTTTTGTTTGAAGGGCCTCTGGTCTTCTTTTAGAGGAATGACGTGTTGAATCACTTTAGTGTCGTAAACCTTTAAGTCGTCATAACTCCAAGAAAAAACGTTGGGGAATCCTTCATGAGCTTGATGTAATCTTGTTTGACCTCTAGACTTAGCGCTTTCGACAATTTGATTATTTTTGGGTTCTTTTGAGTCCCAATGTTGCAATATTCGACATCCTAATCGTTTGCAGTGATCTTGGGATTTCTGGCCACATCATTTTCGTCAAACAACTTTTCCAACAGAACTAGCCCCTTTGGGATGATGTTATTTTTCAGTTGTACTATGTCCCTTCCCGCTAACTGGTTCTGGAAAGGGTTGTCATTACTGCGTGCATTTGTGCTTCCATCTTCATCGCAGCAGCACTCATCATCAATTTTTATGTTAGCGAGCTCATCGCTCATTTGGAGAAATATCTCCACCTGTTTGTCGTCTTCAAACCCCTGCCAGTATTTGATATTATCAAGCACTGTCAGCCTGTGTTTGACCTCAAACTCGTTTTTTCTATTGGGAAATATGGGAATTTTAAAAATCGAGGCCAAGATGGCCAATGCATAGATGATCTGATTTTCCCCCTAAGGATAGCCGATAGATTATACTCCAAGAATTCTTCGAGGAGGTCCAACACCAAGTTCCTGTGTGCTCTCATCCTAGGGTGTTTGGATTGATATACTCCCTTCACTTGGTTTATAACCATCTCGGAGTCCCTATGCGTTGCTATCATCTTTGGGCCCAATTATTTTAAAATACTAAGGCCCAATATCAGTGCCTCATACTCATCCATGTTGTTTGTACAGTCGAAAGCGAGCTTGTATGAGTAGAGTTTTGTGCCCACCTTAGGAGGACTTATCCATGCACAGGCCCATGCCCCTTCTTTGTTGACAGCATCCCCAAAACTCATGCTCCACATCTCATTCTCCATACAGTTCCTTGGGTCGGTGCACTCTATTGCTCGTTGTGCAGATTTATCATCAGCGGTCATGATGGTGGTCGACTCTTCCTCTTCAAAGCTCAGATCATTGTAGAATATGGAGGAGTCAAACTCAGTTTTGACGGAGTAGATGGGATGGTTATTTGGCTGTGTCTTACTTCTTACCATGTACTTTCGTAGTACTTCCCTGTATAACTGCCTCTCCCGGCCAAATATAGGAATGGTAGCATACGACATGTCCATTTGCAAAGTTCCCTTTAATCTCGTAGCCCACGACCTGTATAATAGAATGCCAATATTAGGGGGTATATCATCCATGACCATGTCCATAACCATGTTCTACATATTTGAAGGAATTTGGGCAGCGACATGACCAAGTCTTTGATGAGTCCCAAACATTTGACTTTCCTCGAATAGAAAGAAAAAAAGTCCTTATAGGTCATGGTGATGTCCATACCCAGCTCATCCATGATCACCTTTGGCATGATTTGGTGCGACGCGCTTGAATCCAGCATGGCATTATGCAAGGTCGTGTCATGGACCTTGAGACTGACATAGAACGGGGGGACGTCCTTAGTATCACTTGTCTCCTCTACGCATGGATCAAATAAAATAACAGGGTGATAATCCTGGACATTCAAAGTGTCGGGGGTTTCTCCCATTTTTAGCATTTTAATAATCTACTCCCGATACTCACCCTTTTTTATAAGTTCATTGAAAGGGAAAGAGATTTTGATATTGGCCATTTCATTCTCAAATTTAAAAGGGGGAGAGACCTTTTCTACCTCTTTTCCATGTGTTTCCCAGCTTGTCTCTGGCACTTTCTTTGGGGCCTCCTCCTTTGACTTTGCCTTTTCATCCGCATCCTTGGTCGGGTTGTCTAGCTTCAGGCAACTTGTGGAAGGGGTATCCACTGAAGGTTTCCTTATGGGATTTGTCTGTTGAGGTTCGGTAGGTGCCTTCTTTCTCCTGAGGTTGTATTGTTTCTGAAATTGCATGATGGCGTTGTGATAACCCTTCTTGAATTCTTTTGTTTCCCAGGAGAGTGTGTCGTCTGTCTCCAGCATAATATCGTCATTTTCACTCATGTATTGATCATGTTCTCCCTTCATCAAAAACACACACATATCCTTGTCATTGCAGCAATGCATTTGGTCTTGGAACATCTGATCAAAATACTCGTCTACATAATTATTTTGGAACAGAGGCCTTGTTTGTTGGTCTCCCTGGTCTCTCTACTCCCTCTGTCCGATCTAAGGGATCTGACCCCTTCTGAGGTTATGATTTCGAGGCTGGGGGTCATGTTGTTCTTGGGAAGAAGGTATCTTTCCCATGGACATTCTTCCATCAGTTTCTACATCGTCTTCATCATCAAGTCGAATTTTTCATTCGAGGACTGAGATGTCGATGGATGTGCATTTTTTTGGGGTTTCTTATCGCCTCTGTTGAATATTTGTTTGATCTTCCCCGATGCCATCATATTCACCTCAACTTTGATTGTGTCACTCATCATGGCATCTAGATTTGTTGATCTTCTTTCTCTCCACAATAAGGCGAAATTGTTGTCGAAGGAATCAGCGTATCGCAACTGCACGGCCCCGGGGGTGGTTGCACTTCTGTGAGAATTGAGTTATACACCCTCATGAAACGGTTTGAGAATTATTGCACCATCTCCTCTGGCGCCCTCTTCATGTTATTTTACTGCGTCAACAGCTGTAAGGGGTTATTATTGTCTCCCCATCTAGTAATGAAAGAAATTTCGAATGTAGTGAAATCTTGAATGCTTTCTGCCAGGAGGGATTTGAACCACTTCCTCACCTCCCCCGAAATAATCTGCACAAACAACCTCATTTTTGTCTCTGCATAGTCTACCTCCTCTAGGTAAACAAAATCACTGAACCAATCCAGATGCTTTTGGGCTGAAACATTTCCTTCAGTATCGTAGAGCTTGATCCTTTGGTTGTAGTTCTGGGGAAAATCATGCAGTTAGGCTGGAAGAATGAGGGGAGTGAATATGGTGACCATGGATCTAGGAGGGTTAGGGATTTGGTGGATGTTTTTAGGTATTAGAGCTTGAAATCTCTTCTGGTCGAAGACTATATTGTCCATTGTGGTTTCCGACTTGGACCTGAACAGGGTTTACTCAAACAGGGCGTCAAAATCAAGGTCATCAATTATTTGCGCATCATCTTTGGGTAAGGACGGACTTTTTTCCAGGTAGTAGAATGGTCGGCGCTTGTTCCCTAGTCCTGCACAAAAGTTTCTCAGGATCGCACACAGGCTCTATAGGGTTTAGGTCAGGATTTTCTCTAGTATAGATCATCTTCGGAGACAGGGTTCATGAATCACGCTAATTTGTGCTACTGGTCTTTTTGACTGGAGTCTCCAGGTTAAAGGTTTCAGCCAAAATAGATGTTTTCCCCTCTTTTACCCTCAGGGGTCAAAACTATAATGTTAGTCATTCTCCCAGGGAAAATTTATTCAATTTAGTCACCGATAGCGGTGCTAGAATGTTAGCTCTCTGTAAACTCCATCCGGCTAAGAAAGGAATGGCAGAGGCAACCTACAAACCAACTTTGAGACCTGAAACTAGCCTTTAGGACCTGGAGAGGGCTATCTCAGGAGTCGTTGGTACAGGATATGGCTTTAAGTTGTTGGCTAGATTTAACACCTTTAAATAATAAGTTCTGGCTCTATTGGCGAAAGAGAGTAAGAACTCGGGATATGGATTTGATTTAAGAAAATGATAGAAACAAATGACTTGGTGACTGAACTTGAGAGGATAAAGGCTAAGTAAGCAACAATTTCCAGTTTAAATTTTTTGTGAGTGGCGAGGGGAAGAACATGTGAAGAAACTCGAAGCACCACTGAGGATGAATTCAGAGTTAACTTAGAGGAAAGATAGTTTGTCTAAATGGCGTGAATCCTGGGGCGTTGCGCAGTGAATCCTAGGTTCAAAATTATGTTATGATTCAAATAGAAATAGATATGAATAAAGAATACATGAAATGTGTATGCAAATAAAGGAAACAATACATCCAACTACTACAACTAGAATCTTCTCATCAAAGCTTCAGGACTTTTTCATTAAATTTCGATCGAGCTCAAACTACATTCAATAGTCACTGTCTACACTAGTTTTTCCAACCAACCTGGCTTACATCGAAAGGAAAAAATATATAGCCTAGGGCACCGCTTGGGCTTCCCTTCTCTCTAGCTACTATCCCTAGTATCTAGGAAATTGTCTATTCTCTCTTAAACAACCTTTCGTATGACGCCTTTCCAGGAATAGAAACCAACTGTATTCGGTCGCATCATAACCACTTGTCTTTTCCACGGGAGTCTAGTTATCAGCAAGGTCTCATCATGGGGAGAGTGATGTGTTGATGCCTTCCTTTGACAAGGTATCTGAATGATCGAGTGATCTATCAGACTCCTGCCATCCATTGTAACGGCCTTGATTCCTATTGCGTGCTCATTTGTTGGGGCACGTACGTGGTGAGTGATTGTTGATTGTCGTTGTCGTTACCAAAATGAAAAAACCGTCTAAGGATGATGCCTTCTTCAAAACTGTCAAAATCCACGCCACGTTTGAGAATACAAGAATAGACTCAGTTAATCATTTTCTTATGTGAGCTGGCAAGAGTTGCGCGGACTTTCTCCCCAATCGCTTCACATTCTCTGAAGTGATTTTCATTATTTTCTTCTAACATCCTATGTGTTTTGTGCAGTTGTACGATTGTATCCTACACTTTCCTGAGTTGTCTCTTGAGCCACGTCACATTTCCTTCGCAACCCTATGATGCTGACACTTCAAGGGTCTTCGCTGCTAACTATTGTCTTAGTTCTCTATTTTCTTGGTAAATCTCAGTGATAGTGAGTTGCACTTGTTTTATCTATTGAGACGGCTCTCGAACCTCTATTCCTTCGACATTTGTCCTCCTCATTCTACTCCAGCTCTCTTAACTTGTGACTTCGACAGGTTACAGCTAAATGGCGTGCATAAGTAATTCTTCAGCAGATGACTTTGCGTGCAGTTCGCTTTGGACTCGGGTTTCCCCAGCTTCCTTATTATTCTTTGGCCTGCCCATTATCCAGGGTATTTTTTGTTGGGGGGACATGGCTTCCAACATCTTTCCTTCCTACACATCCTCTCTCACTTCAGCCTCTATGCGGTGTGAGATTACCCTTTCCACGGGCGGAGGGAAATCTCCCTTTGGATCCTTGGGAATGTCGGTTGCGAGAAAAAACTAATCCCAGTTGCTTCCCACCCATTTTAACTCCTCAACTACCAACAATTTAATCAATGAGACATGGGATATTTTTGTTTTCGGTTGATCAGCTTCATCCCAGGCGTTGTCCGCCATCTCGCAAAGGCTCTAGTGTAAGAAAAAGGGAAGATTCAATGGTCTCCTCCCCGTGAAATGCATCATCAGTCTAATGTGATGTGACTGTACTCTGTCGGACCTCTCCTCACAAGTGAAATATTTCATGATTACTCCAAGGAGTTTCTGAAAAGGTTTTTGCAAATGTCTACTCGGAACGCCTGTCTCGACATTCCCATATAAAAATTCTCGCTTGATGAAGTCTTCATAGCACCACACATCCAAGGACATGCCTTTGAACCACCTTTCATTGCGCAGAGGGATCTTCATCACAGTTTACATAGTTTCTTATGTTACATGGATAATGACACCCACAATCACTACACAGAAACCGTCGAAACTGAGTGCGAACTGCTCAGCTAATCTCATATTAAATTCTTGGATTTTCATGCAGAAGGGCATGCATCTGAACTGTTCAAGAGCAACTCTGACCTCCATATCTTCATTTATCAATGTCAGGCTTTGGGGCTCGGGCCCAGTGCTTCTGCCACTTCGCACACCTTTCCTTATGCTCTAGGAGGTTATTATGGCACAACTCATACTTTTTCTACACACGGTGGATTCAATACGGTCCCGAGGCAGGAATCTTGATCAACTTGGGCTCACGAGAAGCATTACACAATGCATAAGACTGGCTGGTAACCAGACTGTATGCAGAACCACCAGAATTTATAGTAGAGTGGGTGAGAGGTGGAATCGTGTCGAGGAACACTGAATTCATGGTGACTGGAGGCTTCGAAGCAAACTGAATATTTTTCGTAACACATTCATGTGACGAGTGCACTTCGGGGAGTGTAAAGTACAACTGATAAGGGCTACAGAACTTACGTGATATGGGCTCCATGATTTTTCATTCATTCAGCCCTCATAATGAGTGTATGATGGTCATTTCACTTGTCGACGTGACTTTTGTTTAACAACTTTCCTCGACCCTAAGGCATGTAAAAACTTCCTTTATGACAGGACCCGACTCTTTGGGAACAGACTCATACTATTTACACATGATTTGACTCTAACATCCCTTCCCAACTCCAAGGGCCAACCGGCCACTTGCTAACTTCGACCCCTTTGTTGTTCATTACCTGACCTCACATGCTTTGACACACGGGCCATAACTCGACTAAGACCGACCCTTACTAAAAAGAGAAATGACGGCGCTAATACATGGGATGTAATATATGGCTCATTATTATTAGCCTTATGTTAAGATAGTCAAGTGGTTGTATGCTTGTAGAACAATTTGGGCTCAAAGCCATACATGCATAATTTACTTGTGTGCAAACTCAAGAATAGATTTTGTACTTGGTTACAATATTTGAACTACACAGTAGTCTTGTGACCTATTTGGATTGATGAAGCAAACCTAGTTTAATCCTTTACTTATGCATTGATATGGTTGATAAATAGGATCATTGTTTTCTTGGATGGTGAAAAGTTAGAAGCATATAATAGGTTGTTGGGTTATGTAGCTAAACATTTTCTTTGGTTATAACTATCATGGTTTAAAGGGCATGCGTGCACAAATTTTATTTCTATCTAGGCATTCCATGGATGTCTTAGAATTGGTACCTCCACTAGTTTCTAAAACTAAGATTACAACCAACACTTTTCCATATTTAGAGCCTAATAATTATTTAGGTGCACCCCTCACACGGTTGTTGCAATGGTTTCCTATTGTCAAGGCACTCATATACTTCCCAACTATTTTCATTGATGGTGAGGGTTTCATTTCCACCTTCATTTTACTTGTTTTATTTGAAGACTTTCTCCTTGTATTTATACTTATCTTCCTATTCATGATAGGAATATACCTTTCTTCAATGGCCTACGATTCCTTTTCACTTGGACTTAACAAAGTAGAGTCACTCCTCATTAAAATCTCACTATTTCCTTCAACCCACTGGTCTTCATACTATTAAATATCATGCAACAAGTGCCGACCTTCAACTATTGAATTGATATATAGTTGAGATTTTTGTTGGTCAAGTGCAACTCCACACTCTTTTAACTCCATACATAATCCTATTTTTAGCAAAAGTTGACTATCCCTCTGGACTGCCTCAACTTGTGCATCTTCCCCAATGTTGTAGGTTGCACCTTGGTGAGTGATTTTGTTAAAAACCTCCACAACACCAATTCATTTATTTCTCACTAACTCACATAAATGTTTATATGATGAGGCACAAGGTGCATCACATTTGAAAACTAACAATATATGCAAAGAAAACCCCAATAATAAGAAATGAGATAGAACATAAAATAACTCAAAACATATTGCTTTCTTTTGAGGAAATGGCATTCATGTAGTCTTTTGCAAATGGTCTACCTTATTATAAAAAAAATATCAAATTATATATACTTAACTACATGTGTGCATCTCAAGGTTAATTGTGTAAATTTATTCATTAAAAAAATAAGTTATCTCTCTGTGTCTGCACCCTCATGGGAGGTGCACTTTGGGGATTCATGCTCTTGGGGATGTGTGGTTTCTTATGTCACATAAGTTCCTATCGTTTTAGATTAAATTCATCCCATATTCCTCTTAGTTTGGGAAGATCAGTACTTCAGAAATATAGCAAACAATAATAATTTGTTGTGCCCCGAATACCTATGCACAGGCTTGTGAGTCCATAAAAACTATATTGTAGTTTTTTCAAACATATAGTGAGGATGAAAACAAAAACTGTAATAGAAACATCATATAAGTAGTTGAATTTTTAGAGTGAATGTGCTTTGGTATAGGTTGAGGTGTTGATTGAGGAAAATTGCATGTGGTATGTTTTGCATAAGGGTCCATGTCAATATTGGTGAGGATGATGCACTTAGTAGATATAATGTGTGCAACTTCCTTCTTTACAATCATTGTGAGGATAAACAAGACCAAAGTTATATGATTATTATTGTCAACAAGCAAAGAGATCCTTCCATCAATATTTATGTGTTCTATTGTATTCTTGCAACATAGTAATTGTAATTGATACATTCTAGATTGGTAATACTTGAAGAAACTATAAATCCCTAGCTCTTAAGTGCACCATATACAAAATTTGTAAGAGAATGATATTGATCCTTATTAATGGAACCACATTAGATTGTGTGCATAGCTATTTGTGCCCTACACATGGATACTTGAAAAAATGGTCACCCACAATTAATTGTGTTTGTACTTTGATCTCTCAACTATTCTCAACTATTTCATTTCTCACAACGACTATTTCCTATTGTGTGTGCAAAAGAATTGAGTCAAGATCCATTTCTCCATATTCGAGAACCATGTGAGTATGAGAATCTTTAGTAATTTATTTATCCTTGAATTTTGAGTCTCATATCATCAAACCCTTGGATAAAATGTTGTTTCTAATATCATAGTCAGTAAGTTGTATAATATAGCTTTTTCCATGCAATCAGAATAGGTAATCCATCTCTTGATAAAAATTGTATGGAGTAGAATAGTTGTGGATTTTTAGTTTTGTTTGTTTAAGGGCATAAATGGTGCAATTTGATGATATAACTTTGTGTACTATGCTACAACTATCGTTGCCTTATGATTTCAGTTTTTTTTGCAAGTAAACAAAATGGGATGAATGATGTATTATTGGCCTTTATATGAACAAACAGTGCACTAGGACTCCTATTTATTGATCATGGTGCTTGGAATTTACCCTATATTCATGATTCTTCTAGAATCATTAGTTAGAAATGATATTGATCCAGATTTGGATCCAGGAGCTTGACGGGGCTCAGAAAGGCCTAAAAATAAAAGTTCTCATAATAGCTTCAAAACTGACATGTGTGTTGGCCTCATCGATATGAACCCAACACAACTTGAACGGGATCAAAAGGACGTCGTATGCTCAAGTTATGGTGATCTGTTCTTTTTGCCAAACAGGCAAAAAAATGATAATTGTACAGTCTGTACAGTGCCACATGGAAGGAACAATTGGCGCTAACTTGGCAGGTTCCATACATCTGACCATACAGGATGTTGACGTGGACATGACAGGTGGACCAATCTGAGGGTGACACATATCACCACTGCAAGGGTAACACGTGGCATGCCCGTACAGATGACGTGGCAGGTGTGCTGATGTGGTTGGTTGCTGACTAGGAAAACTTACCAAAAGACAAGTGGAAGAATTGTTGATGGACACATGGCAGTTTGTTTCAGCAAATGGTGTGGTGCCACGTGGCCTAGACATGGGCTTCCACGTGGCACCCATGGATTGGTTGTTGGTTCAATGCAAAAGTTCATATGGAGCGGATGAGATTTGAACCCGCGACCTCTGTCTAGGCTAAGCCTTGGTCGGGTTGGGCTAGCCAGGCCGCCCGCGGGTGGTACTTACAAACCATAGCGCAAGTTTTATATTTGAATTTGCAAAAGGGTTAAGGCGGAGGCAGAAAGGGCTGGGGCCTAGCCCCAACCCACAGTCGTAGCATATCCATACATCCACACTCTAGCATATGGACACGTAGAGTGGGTAGAGTTACCAACAGACATATTATGCATGTGACTGTGTTTTAAGTGCGCACGCCTGAGACTGGGGGCTTATTGCCAATCATTATTGCAAAAAAATTGGTTTTCACTTTATTATAGTGATTTTATTGTTTTTATTCAGCAGAATTAGAGATTTTTGGCCAATATTGGGGGATATTGGCCCCTTTTTTAGGCCAGATCTTGGGGGGAAGTTGGGAGATGGTTACCAACTTTAGATATATATAAACCAGGCCTTCTTGAGGCCATGGGAAGACATTCAGAGCAGGTTTATGATGAATATTTTCCAAGACAAAGCCATTTTTATGCAGGGAAGTTGTTGAGGAGCTAACCTTTGCGGGCCATTTCTGGGAGCTCTGGTCATCCGATTTGAGTGTTGTTTCTTTTGTTGGGTTCTTGAGATCTAGTAGAAAAATACTAAATCAGTTTTGTAACCTTTTGGCACTATTGTGATGTACTTTTAAAGCTTCGAACAGAAATAAGAAAGCCTCACCCACTGAGACGTAGGCAAGATTGTCGAACTTTGTTATCACATTGGTGTTTATGGTTTGTCGTTGTTTATGGTTTGATGTTGTTTATTCTTTACTTCAGATCTATATATGTGCATATGGATATGATTTTTCTTCTATAATTATTCCTCTTTCTTTTCACTTCCTAAATGGTTAATAAACACATGTATAATAACTCAACCATTGTCATATAAAATATCTTTTTGGATCAAGTGGTATCAGATCTAGTTGACGTTTGGATTTGAGTTTTGCATGTTAACCAGGGAAAATATACATCGTGGTGAAGGAGATCTTGTTGAAGAGAATACATTTATTGGATTGAGAAAAAGAACTTCTCAAAGCAAGAAGATGGCTTTGGAAGAGGGACTTTCTCAGGATGAGAAAGAGTTTCAAAAAACTTTATTCACCATGTCAGAGATGATGAAGGTTTTGTATGAGGATTACTTGGAACAGAAGAGACCGAAGCTGGGTGAATCTTCAAAGGGAAAAAGTGAAGAGGGAGAGGATCCTCCTCAAATTCCTCCTTCACCTCCATCTTCACCTCCTTCTTCTCCTTCTTCTTCAAGTTCAAGTTCTAAATCCAATGCAAAGAAACATGTTCATAAACATAAGAATGAAATGCCTTTATTAAAACTTGATGTTAAATTCAAATTACCCATATATGATGGTGAAGTTAATGTAGAGAGACTTGACAATTGGATCAGACAGATGGAAGTTTATTGCAGTGTGCAATAGATCAAGGATGAGGCCACACAAATCAAGTTAGCATCATTGAGACTTGCAGGCATATCACTCATATGATGGCAAAGAAAGTTGCAAAATGGAACGCAACAAGTGGGTAATGTATTTCCATCATGGAAAAGTTTCATTTCTGCACTTAGAAAGCAATTCTATCCTTTAGGTTATAAAGAGAAAGCGTTAATTGAATGGAAAACTTTAAAACTAAGAAAAGGATGGACAGTGCAAGAATACACAGAGGGATTTCGTAAAATGGCATTGATGTTAGATATTTCTTTACATACCCAAGAAACTCTTATGAAGTATATAGGAGGTTTACCTGCACATATTTGAAATACTGTATTCATGTTTGGACCAACTAATATTGATGAGGTTTATATTCAAGCGACATACATTGAAGCAAGGAAAACAAGTGTTGGTGTATCAGGGGAATCATCTTCAAGGAAAGAGGACAAAAGGAAGTGGAATGGAAAGAAGGAAAATCCAGTGGCAAGAAAGGAAGATAAGCCCACTTGCAAGCATTGCAAGAAAGAGGAGCATGATGAGGACCGTTGTTGGCAATTTCATCCCAAAAAGAGACTGAAGTGGTTCAAGGAAAAGAAAGGGAGGTAAACAGTTGCAGTGACAACACGACCCACAGACTTGGGATTGGATTCAGGTGATGAATCTAAAGTCTCATTGGTTGGTATGACAGGTAAAATTGGTGAAGGAATTGATTGTACAGGTAACTTGTTTCACATCAGGGTCATCATGAGACACACTAAGGTTGACACATTGATAGATAGTGGATCTCAATCTAACTTAATTTCAGAGGAATTGGTTAAGAAATTGGGATTAAAAATGCAGATGCATCATAAGCCCTACACACTTAAATGGATAAGAAACAATCATCAAATGCACATAACCAAGAAGTGCACTATAAAATTTGCAATTTCATCTAAGTTTTTGACGAGGTAACATGTGATGTGGTGCTACTAACTGAATGTGGAATGGTCTTAGGCAGTCCATACTTGTATGATCGTAAATCAATCTTCTATGGGACAAAGAATCAATATCATTTAACCAAAGCAGGTCAAGAATATGTGGTTCATGCTCATCATGTAAAGGAAAATAAAACTCTTCAAAATATGGAACAATTAAGAAAGGCGACTCAAGCAAGAAACACACCTATAATTGTTTCAAATCAAGTAATCGATCTTAAGCAAGATTAGGAGATGATTGTAGAATGGAAAATCAATCACAATTTGCTTCAAGATAAGCTAATGTCGTGAAAATGTTACAAACATATTAGCTCATTTGCAGTCATATTTTTGATGTTATCATTAGTAATGTTGTCTACACGGATGATAGTGGCTTCAATAAGATGTGACACGGTACAAATGACTAACAATATACTATCAATTGTCATGATTGTGTTACAGTTGATCTTGATGAGACAGGTGCACAGGACAGAGTTCATAGACAGAGAACAAGTCAGGTGGCCTATCCCGAGCTTGATGACTGGTCAGTAACCTTTTGGGGACCAAAAGGTACTTTAGTGGGGAGGTGTGATCCAGATTTGGATCTAGGAGCTTGATGGGGCTCAGAAAGGCCTAAAAATAAAACTTCTCAGAATAGATTCAAAACGGACGTGTTTGTAGGACTCATTGATATGAACCCAACGCAAATTGAACGGGCTCAAACGGACATCGTATGATCATGTTATGGTGATCTGTTCGTTTTTCCAAAAAGGCATAAAAAATGATGATTGTACAGTCTGTACAGTGCCACGTGGAAGCTAACTATACAGGCCCTACGGTCATACAGATTATGTGGTAGGAATAGTTGGCGCTGATGTGGCAGCTTCTGTATAGCTGACCATACAGGATGTTGACGTGGACAGGACAGGGGGACCAATCTGGGGGTGACACATGTCACCACTGTAAGGGTGACACATGGCACGCCCATACAGATGATGTGGCAGGTCTAAAACGTGGCAGGTGTGCTAACATGGTTGGTTGTTGACTGGGTAGACTTACCAACAAACAATTGGATGAATTTCTAATGGACACATGGCAGTTTGTTTCGGCAAATGGCATGGTGCCACATGGGATAGACATGGGATGCCACGTGGCACCCATGGATTGGTCGTTGGTTCATTACAAAAGTTTGTATGGAGCAAACAAGGTTTGAACCTGTGACCTCTGTCCGGGCTAAGCCTTAGCAGGGATGGGCTAGCCAGGCCACCCATGGGTGGTACTTACAAACCATAGTGCAAGTTTTATATTTGAATTTGCAAAAGGGTTAAGGCAAAGGCGGAAAGGGTTGGGGCCTAGCCCCAGCCCGCGATCATAGTATATCCATACATCCACACTTTAGCATACGGGTGCTATACTCCAATAGTAAGCCACGGGATAGGGCTTAACCACCAGCAGGTATAGAGCCATGTGACTCGGGGGTAAGACCAGAGGCCAGGCACACTATTCGGGATTCGGTCCTATGGTATGTTGACATGTGACCAGTGCTTCGGAGGTAAGGGCCAACGCGCAGCCCCTAGGGGGTTGGCGCTTGGCCATATTATGCATGTGACTGTGGTTTAAGTACGTGTGCTCAGGACTAGGGGCTTGTCCCCAATAATTATTTCAAAAAAGTGGGTTTTCACTTTATTATAGTGATTTTATTGTTTTTATTCAGCAAAATTAGAGATTTTTGGCCAATATTAGGGGATATTGGCCCCTTTTTTAGGCCAGATCTTGGGNACTAGGGGCTTGTCCCCAATAATTATTTCAAAAAAGTGGGTTTTCACTTTATTATAGTGATTTTATTGTTTTTATTCAGCAAAATTAGAGATTTTTGGCCAATATTAGGGGATATTGGCCCCTTTTTTAGGCCAGATCTTGGGGGGAAGTTGGAAGATGGTTACCAAATTCAGATCTATATAAACCAAGCCTTCTTGAGGCCATGGGAGGACATTCAGAGTAGATTTATGTGGAATATTTTCCAAGCCAAAGCCATTTTTATGCAGGGAAGTTGTTGAGGAGCGCACCTTTGCGAGCCATTTCTGGGAGCTCCGGTCATCTGATTTGAGTGTCGTTTATTTTGTTGGGTTCTTGAGATCTAGTAGAACAAGACCAAATCATTTTTGTAACCTTTTGGCACTATTGTGATGTACTTTTAAATCTTTGAACAGAAATAAGAAAGCCTCACCCACTGAGACAAAGGCTCGGAGACGTAGGCGAGATTGTCGAACTCTGTTATCACATTTGTGTTTATGGTTTGTTGTTGTTTATGCTTTACTTCAGATGTGTATATGTGCATATGGTTGTGATGTTTCTTCTATAATTCTTCCTCTTTCTTTTTGCTTCGTAATTGGTTAATAAACACATGCATAATAACTCAACCATTGTCATATAAAAGATCTTTTCGAATCAAATATACTTTGTTGCATTCTTAGATTACCATTTTCTTTAATAGTCTAGGTAATCTCTGCCAAGTTGATAATATTTTTTGGAGCTCAAATAATTGGCTCCATCCTAGATTATTTGCATGGATGTTTATGGCACTAGGGGGCATCGTGCCCTTTCCTACCTCTAAATGTTTGGAAGCTTGGATTGGTTGGATTCAATGTTCCTTTTCTCATTATATGAGACTTTTTCCTTTGCAAGTAACGATCGAACTATGTTGAATAACTCAAATATTTCATGGTATGTTTGTTGGGTATATGTGGCCATCATTTAAGGCGTTTGTTCATGGGCTTGTGCATTTGGTTTCAATGTGTTAATGGAGGTCGATCCCACCATGTATTCAACACCAAATCCACTAAACCCAAGTGAAATAGACAAGGTAATCTCTAAACAAGGAAGAAGCTTGCATTTCCTTTCCATTGTGTGATGCTTTCATGGTAATTAGGTTGATATGAGGCTAGGGTAAAACTATTTGTGCATTTACAAACTCCATTAACTGATTAATTCATTCTTTTCTATTTTGGGTAGGAACCCCTTTTCATAACATCTCCATATTTCATTGTTTTGCAACAAAATGCACAAAGGCCAAGATCTACTTGACCTCTTGAACTTATTTTTTTATGATTATGAGCATTGAAATATACAACTCTAATACTTGATATTTGTGACATGTGTATGAGAGGGAAAGTATGTGAAGCTCAAACTTGAATATTTTAAACCCAAACATTTGTTTCCATACTTTGTTGCAACATATATGTTGAGGTTGATTTCAACCTACGTATGAATAGATTAGTTATGGTTTGAATGGTTATCCACTTAGAAATTAGATTACATGATATCAACATCTAAGTGTGCATACATTTATGTGCAAATTGTGGCAGAATATTGCCCTTGAATTTGTTATCGATGTTACATTATTTGAGGTTGGAACCTTATTTGTTAACAAGTAATTTGTCCTTCAAGACCAGATATGAACTAATATAATACAATATATATAATATAGCATATATAATATTATATATATATAT